>JAUMHH010102536.1:0-21602 GCA_032359455.1 Chlamys rubida
TAGAGTAATAACTTTTATAGATACACTCCCTCAACATCCTGTGACGCCAAATAGACACTTTTTGGTAGAATGGCTCACATACATGTATATCTGTTTTAATAACATGTATATGTAAACCAAAAAGAAATTCTTTCTCTGTAGAATACTTATATGTATACTTGAATGTGTCGCATTTATATAATTATGCTATTAAAAAATGTTAGAGATATCGTTAAGCAGCTGATAAGAGTTTGCTCATCGACATTCACTGATGTTTCACAATATCATCCTTGTCTGTGAAAGCCTCAATGTTCCAAAATGTGACTTGGAAAACGGCCAATAAGTTGGACTATCGTAATATAAAGGGTTCACGACGTCTGTCAATTTGTTTTGTATAAATATGTTCCTGTTGTATTTTTCTATCGAATTTAAGTTCCAATATATTGCCCTGATTTGTACATGTATTATATATAAACAAGTTTTTTCACCTGAGGGGCTTGCTGAAATTAGGGAAACAGTATTTTGTCGGTCCTGTGTTATATTTTGTTTTGTGCTCAGTGTGAAGTTATAATTATGTATCTACATGTGTTAATAGCCTCAAAGAATCCCCATGGCCTACTCCTGAACGCACAATTTATATATACTGACCGACATATATTTTTAGCTGAATGTATATTAATATAAATAAACTATGTATTTAACAGAAGGTCAGCGTTAAATAGGAAACAGGTTCAAGAAATGTTCATATACAAACCTAACCTTATGTAGAGCAAGTAGTAATTACTTGTTTATTATTTGATAACGTAAGAGATTTAAGTCTTCTAATTCACCTACCTTCTATGTGAAAATTAAATAAAGTATATTTATATCCTGTAGTAATTTGCCTGCCTTTGTGTTATGCTAACAATTACTAGAAGTAGATGTTTTAGAGACAGGTTTGCAACAATAACGACATCTCATTGGTGACTAACGTATTGGTATCAGATCAAGGATATTAGCGTTGCAGTACTAACATCCGCCGTGATAATTTAAGTAAACATAACACACTACTACTATAAATTAAAAATCTTTAAATTAGCTTTTGAAAATGGGAATTGTTTTGACAAACGAATGAGTTCCACGATGCTTTTGGTTTGATTAAACCATATTTTTAACGTGAGCTCCTTCCTTTTTATTGAAATTTATAACTAAATTACAGCATCCAATTAATCAACAGTAATACAGAGCTAATTTGTTTCCGCAATTTTGAATAAATGCATCTAAGTATATTTTCTGCAGATGGTCTAAAAAATGTGCTGAAATGCAAACTTAATTTAGTTAATAACGTTTATATACCGAATGATATTGATCTTGTATTTGATATGTCGAGAAGCAATTGAATTGAGAGCGATATGGATAGCGGTTTAAACATGAGGCATAATAAGTTTAAATGCATATGCTAGACGCAGTGTATTATCTGTTATCACTTGTTCACTGGTAAATCATAACGGGTGCCACATGTGGAGGAAGAGATGTTGACACTTCTGTTGTATATGGTGTCGATTCCGGTGTATTTGTGTGAGTCAATGGTGTCTTCTCCCAGGTCTTGTTGTTTCTTTACTTCCTGTTAGAGTTATTTGTATCACCTCTTGAATTGTATTTTGTACTGCGTCGAAGTTGAAATGTTGTACTAATAAAGAACAAATGTCACATTATCCCTGTGTTTTGACGCTGTTGATTATTGTTATTATTACTAAATATCAGAAGCCAACAGGTGTATACGACCTTGGCTTTGTCACCTTTTTGTACCTGTTCGGCTATCTTATCTCGCATGCGGCTTTCTTTGTTTAGGTGTTCAGAATTATTTAACTTTTATCAGAGATCGAGCATGCACCCTGGAGGGTAGTTTTTGCTTGAGCAACAGGTGTAATATATCTATGATCAATTCATGATTTCTATTTTTGTGTTCAAACACATGAGTATTTCTTAAGAAATGGGAAACTTCTTTCAACCAAATCATTCCGCTAAGGTCTGACCCGATGACAATCTCTTTCCGTCTTATGTTGTAATTAACATTTAAATTTGACATCATGGGAATTTCATCAGATTGACACGATTATCAAATGTATTAAAATACTGATTAAATTCATAAATATTTATCGCGATTTAAAATTCTTCTATCTTTAATTTGATTTAATGTACTCAGGTACACCATATGTCGACCTTACATTCCTGATAGAATCACAACGATATTATGCATAGGAAATACACATGTACTTTTATTGGTGGTATTTGAATGAATATGTTTTCAAGCATGCATTATCTATATTTACATGGTTGACCACACACGGCGTTTAAACGTCGGACACATCTATGTCATCATCTTGTCTTAAAATGTTTCAGGGTGGTTGTAAGAACTTATGACAAACACTTGATTATTTCATCTGATTCGATCAGTGCTTAGTCATTTATGTGCGGTCATTTTCATATTTAGCAGCCGGTTTTAAGCAGTCAGGATGTTTAGGTTGATCACCTCAACGTGGGGTCTATTGAGCTGTAAAACATTTACGAAAAATACCTTCAACTTAAATTAATTAATTTATCAATCAGTAACAGAGAAAACATTAACACACAAGCGATTTTAAACAGTGCCCTCAAATAAGGATAAAGAAACGACAAGAAATGAGAAAAAACAAAAATGACAGCATGATTCCGCATAGCATGACTGAAGTGAAACAGATGTTCCAGAGATTCTGTATAAGTATTCGTTTATACAAAGATAATACTTTTATAGCTTATCAATCAGCCCGTTTTATTGACAATATTGTTTAACAATGCCAACTGTAAAATGTTAGATTTAATTTTTTTCTGCAATAATCACAACTCTTAAATATTTTCACGTGAATATAATATTTCACGTAAATAATATCATTGGTCAAAATAAATTTTAAAATTTTAAATTATGAATAGATATTGCCTTTTATTAGACTACAGATCCCCGAACTCACCACAACCATTTACCATACAGTGAGTGACACGGACGACGACCATTCTGATGATCCTTTCTGTCAACCCGAGGCTTTAAGCTAAAATATAAAGATCAAACCGGTAAAGCGATGAAATGTGGCAATATCCCCGGGAAGCAATCAAGCTATGTTTGTTTTGTCGGGCACTGAAATGCATCAAATGTGAAGAACCGGAGAAAACCCGGTGATGCCAACGGAGAAATGGGATATAATGGAAGAGGGAGCCTTCCGTTTCATCACATTTCATCTCCGAGAGGTAGGCAATCACAAACACGGCCAATTTGTGGTGAATCATGAGCCCCGCCATTATCCGATTTCATAGGACTTTTGAATGAGTGGTCTGGGTCGACAGTAAAACGTTTTGATGAATTAGATCAAATCTCCCGTGACACAACGTGACTCTCGCGCCATCAATTATGATCCGGTTATGACGGGGCTAATGAAATTTCATCTGCCGCCAACAATTGATATGAGAGGAACCGGAGAATATTCAATATTCTCAAAACTGGCTCCATTGAAACCTCCTCTAAAATATTTCTGTGAAATATCATCTTTTAATTTAGCAAAGTATCTCCAAGAAGAAATTGCTCAGCACGATAAAATCCCTGGTATCAAAGAAATGCACAATAAGACTCTTCTTAATAAGGAGCCAATCCATTTAGGTAATAGATAATAATTAGAAAGGGCCTCGCGCCTGATGAAAAAAGTTAATTTGTCGAAAGCTGATTACACATGTAGTATTTACCCAGACAATTTCGAAAATTATACGTTACGGCTTATCAAATTAATTGAACATTATCAAATATATCTAGCGATACCTCTCAATTTGGTTTTCAATTTCATTAGTACAGCAGGCTTGGTAAGTGTAAGCGTGTGTTAGAGAGGTGTGGGTAGTCCACTGAAGGAATTTTAGGAATGATGGATACAAACCAGTGCTGTCTCCGGCTCAAACATGTATGGAAATACTTACATGTGCTTATACATGTGTCCCGCAACCTTCGGCTACAGGATACGTAATCTAACCGGGGGCGCGTGAAACCTGGTACGTATCGGCATGTGAATTTTTAATGTTTCTGTTGTTCTTTGAAAGAAAAATTTAATTCAACAATTTGCTGCTTGCTGTCTGCGCCAATCCGCTGTCGCCTGACAGCTCAGCTAGGGTATCGCCATATTGTCGTGCCTTCCCGGCATTTACTACCGAGTTTTATTTTACAACGCTAGACAGCACACTGAGACGGGTAGAAACTATTCTGTTGCTTTTAGTGAAATGCAGACAGACGGACTGACAGACTGAAAAAAGAAAGACGAGGGCATATTAATGTCAAAATACTTTAAAACAAATGCTTAAAATATCTGATTTTGAAATGCACTTTAAAACACGTTTAAAAGAGATTTACAGATTAATTCGGATGCGTACCGATAGTGAGAGGAAAATGAAAACCACTTTATTTATAAGCCAATTATGTAAAATCTAATATAGAATATATAACTTGATATGGTATTACTTTATTTGTTGAAAGCCTTAGTAAAGTTACTAAAGATGAATAGCATAGAGAAACGCCACAGTCGGAGCATACATCTAAGTTTCTATCGGTATCTTTAATAACTGTTTATATTCATTTTTATATATGATGAAAGATTTTTCATATATTTGTTTAGTGGAATAAATGTGTATTGTTATAATCACATTTAACATAATTCAGTTGAAATTCATTTAAAAGAAATTTTCTTCATTTTGAAATATGTTTTTCCTTCGTGAGAAAGCGTTTTAAAATAAATATGTTTATATTAAAATTAATTGAAAATTAAATTGAATATGTTTGTTTAATGCTTTCTTTTCAAATCTAGAATAATTTGCATCTTCTCGGAATACATGAAAGATTTTTTTTCTGTTTTACCGGCAACACAATTTATAACCTTACTACAGGAGATTGCATAATAAGTCAAACGTTTTCTTTTAATACAGGGTAACTTATTTGTTTAAAAGCAGGGTCTACATAAATTGAAAAAAACCCCTGATAATTGGTCAAACCGGAACCGTAATATCTTAACTGTATAATACTTCAATGATTAAGAACGAGCAATATAGCAGCATAAACAAACGTTAAATTTGATTGGAAAGATTTCAAAATTCGGTACAAATTATCGTACTGAAGAAGATATCCTCTTGCTGCAGAGATAAATGCTGGTTAATCAGTTCAAATTTTGTTTATGCTTGTTTACGTTTCTGAATATGGTTTATCATGATTCAATGTGTTTATTAATGTGATTTCATAACACTAAACTTTCAATTTCATGACGTCAAAATATTTCTCCCATCTTTCTCTTCGGTGTATTTTTATGAATGTGAGTTTGTTTATCGTTATAAGAAATAAGAAACACCACTATCAACTGGTTCCTAACTGTTTAAGTGAATTCAGTCTTCTTTATCTGATTATCAATGTTCTGTAGCCTTTATTGTATTTAATATTGGTCGTTGTTTAATCGTATAACGCATCATTCGAGCAGGTTAGGAATGTTAGAACACGACACGAAATGTTTCAAAGCAAACGAAAATATACATTTATTGAGCAGAAATGTGTGTAAGGCGAAAGAGTTTTTAAAAAGCCATTATTAAAATATCAGGAATATTATATTTAAAACAACATGCTACACGAATGTACATTTACTACCATCTAAACAAGTAGATAGATCGACGATAGGTAAAACAGGCAAAATTTGATCAAATATGATATAGGCCTTACAAAGACATAAAGATTAATATTTATTTACATAATAATATCTTAGGATCAATAAGAGTTGCATATTTTGCTATAAAACTCCATTTAGTGCCAGTTGATAGTGATTATGTATGGGTGCGTTTGCTTTTAAACTGTGTTCGTATATCATTCTGTTATCTTCTGTCTCACAATACGTTTTAGTTTGAAATCATTTTTGGGAGAGTTTTTTAATGTCAAATGAAAAAAATCAGAAAAACAAATAAAATAAAGAAGGTGTTTTAAGCATACACTTATACCTTCAATAAATACAGTGATTAATTCTGATTTGTAATTTTGAATGATGAATGCCTTATATTAATTTCCCCTTTGATATCTTAGCTAACGGTATATTTGCGAAGGTTGAATAATATCAATGGTTGGTCCAAAGTATTAAAATAGATGCAAATCTATTAATTCAATCTATGTGCAGCGTACTATTTACTTGAAGTACAATGTAGTCACTGCTTCAATTTGTAATTGTAGGTGGAAGTAATACTCTGGACTACATGTAGCTAATTATCAATAGAAATGTTTTATCATAATATACAAAATATATAACAGTTACACATACAAATGTAGTTGATAATAGAAGCCGACAATTAGGAACGAAATGTTTATCTACCCCGTCAAAGCGCACAATGACATAGAAAACAGTATAATAATCAAAAGAATGCAAATAGTTATACATAGTATATACAAAACATGCATTTAGACATTTCCTATCGTACTTTCAACATCAATTCTGCCGAGCATTGTTATATTAACCAAAACAATGTTTAATGTTGGTGATAAACACGTACACACAGGAGAGTGTCCGGGTACCTGTTGTTTATTACCGAGAACTGTTTACTAGGTAGTGAATTATGTACCTGTTATTTAATGATCCGAGAATGATGGAGTATTATATTAAACGTTGGAGAAACACGGTTTGAATGAATAATTAATGAAATATTAGAAGATTATGAAGGTGATCGATAGGTGTCTGTGTGGTAACACATCCTAGAGGGCTAACCCTGCCATCTTCCACCTGGGTGCAAACGTTATGTATAGGAGATCAACACGATAAATATCTAATGAGAGCCAAACCCATTGGAATTGATATCATCTAAAGGAAAGGTCCTCTTTTTTATACGCCATGTTGAACTGATAATTGTATAAAATTGTTACAGCAAAATGCATCATTATTTAGCCTTTAAGTATAGATTTTGCTTTTGTACTCTTTCTACTTGTTTGTTTCAATTACAGCAGATCTACAATTTATAGTACATGTATGTACATACTATGCATGAAAGATAGTTCATCATTCAAAAGCCAGTTAACAAACAGGTATACTGCACGTGTCTTCAATATTTGGACAATTGCTTTATCTAACGTTTTAAGTAAGATGTTTGTAACAGAATTATAGAATCAACCGATAAAATTTTCAAATTAATATCGTTGATAATTTGCTAAGAAAGTACATCATTGTAGATAACGTATGTTGATCTGCTAGGTGAGTATTATTCGTATCCAATGTAATAGTCTTTACACTAAGGTATAGTCACGACACATTTTCAAGTATATTAGTGAAAAAAACATGTCAATATAAAATATCAATCTTATTAAAAAGGGTGTGACTTTAAGTACGGTACACTGTACTTAGCACTGATGAAAGATTATGTTTAGTTTGTAATGACGGTAACTGAAAACTTATTTTACAAACTTTCGTAAACCTTTGTTTTCTTTGTCAAGTAAAGAGTTCAAATGACCGTTGTCTCGATTCTTTACCGCTAAAAAAAAAGCTTATTGAGTTGATGAAATTTTTTTTTCTCATTTCAAAATATCTGTAATAATATGACCATTTAAAACCTATGGCATTGTTAAATTTACTTCATACTTTGTGACAGTGCTTCTAAAACATTTTATCTCACACTAGTTTCTTTATGTTTTTCAGCCATCTCGTTGATTTTGAATACAATGTTTGATTAATTCGCCTGTTGTTTGAGGTGTCGATCAAAGTCAAGTACACGGTGACCGTAATTACGTGTGAATACATGTCAACAGTCCTACCAATGCTGATAACTTCTACACAATTATTGCTATGGAGATACCATATTCTGCTCATTGTTCTTTGAGCATATAGTTTCAGCTCTAGATTTTTAGGGGGTGCGAGATGTGCTTCCTTCAGCATTAAGTGTTTCCGGTCGTTGTCTTTTTATCGATGTTTTAGTTTCAATATTCATCTGGTGCATTGACACTATTTACTATTCGTTTTAAACAATATGCAATGTAAATGGTTAAAATTAAGGCGATGCTAGTTTTGCGATTTCCGCCTGAATTAACGTATTCGGCACCACAGTAAACTTTGCTGGACAAGTACAACTAGTAATATTACTGATTATATAATATCAAAGAGCTTATTCCATCAAAGCAATATTCAAGATCAAGGCATCAGTAACTATCTACAAAATCATATTTTTCATAGTACATTCGAGCATTACTAAAGTCAAACTACAATGTTTCTTTATCAATAATAGGATTTGAATATGATTAAAAAAACGTATCCAACAAAACATTATCCGTTACTGTAATTTGTTCAATTTTGTCATCATTTTCATTAGTTGTTTGAATATACAGAACTTCTTTTCGTGACTATATAAGTATGGTCGACGTTGTATAAAACCTTTTTTGTGATGCAACGTCGTATCGTAGAACGAATTACGAATACGAATTATGAATATAAATTATATATAAAAATGTATTACGAATACTAACCAGTGCTATTTCATCGTTGCAAACCTGTAACTAAATATATACAATTCATGAGGCCACAATATCCCTAAAAATACGGGTTCGCCTCAAGCTGAGCTCAAAAATCTCATTTGACTTAACAACGAAACTTAAGCTCAACCTCAGTGTAAGGCTGTTCTAATTGCTGGTGATGTTGCTGACAGATCTGTCTCGCTCTCTATGATTGTACCATTCTAAAAAGAATATCACTAATTAAAATAATGTACATGCGATTAACTTACCGATTCGTGATAAGATAATGTTTCGCAGAGTTCCATAACAGGTCACCATTATATATATTTTACAGTTACACAAAATTGTGTGGGATATTCCATAAAAATGGATTTGTTTAATCTTTCGTAGTAATTTTGAGAATGAAACAATATGGGGAAAATGACTTCAAAATAATATCAGATATGTAATTTGAAGTTTTGAGGCAAATTAAGGATTTGAATATTTTGGGGGCAAATTATGGATTTGAATTATTCTTCAAGTCTTCTTGAACTCTTTCTCATGCGGAATAAGTTCGTTCTGGTGTAACTAGTGTGTGTACATTGCATGTGTGTATCTGTTTATAGATAAGGCGACATATATACCAGGCATTAGACTAATTGGAAACGTCCATCAAGTACTGATTTTATTACCATGTCTGGTTCGTACGGGTGTAATACATGTCGCGCCAATCCTTAGCGTATCTACAATAAAACAAGAAGTGATGTCAAACCTAATGTGATCAGGACATTTTAGATTTTGTCTTATTTACGATATATTTTGAATGATCAACTTATTCAAAATGTATAGCAACAACAAATTGCAATAAACATCAAAATCAACAATCTGTACGTACAAAAACGACAACAATGACATAAAACATAACAACAGCCAAAGCGACAGCTCATGTGAACATACCTGTTCAAAATACCGTCGCCAAGAAGAAAACGATAACAAAATGCCATTATAATGCAATCACCTCACAGTAATATTCAGGCTTTTAAAAGTGCTTAAATCCTGCGTCGAGAAAATGTGTGTTATTTTTGTAGATTACGCGTCTCTGATACAGTGTTGCAGTCACTCATTTAACTATACCACCAACTGTAGCATTTGCTTAAAAGTGCTTCTAGTATTTTGCGGGAGTCAAAAATACCAATGCTTGCTATGAAGGTGCAACTAGCGTTGAGATGTAGAGAGAGAAATATAACCTAATTAGCGAGGATAACAGTACATGTATACTTTACGCGTGTTTCGTGTATATTGGTCCTCACGGAGAAGAGTATAATTATTTACCGATGTGCAAGTATTTGTGAAAACTCTTAACGAAAACAGTGATCCTAAACAATTAGGTTATGTGGTTTAAAAATGCATATTTACAAAACTTAATAGTTGTACAAAATAAATATTACTGTTAAATTTATCCATTATTTAACAATAACAGTATAGTATATGCTCCCTGAGTATTGCAGTAGCTACATGTGATTGTAATGCACGTGTACAGTTTTCATTCGTGATGATAAAACACAAATCATTGTATAGCTTGTTTACTATTCTTTGCAAATTGGTCTTATAGCAATCCTGCGTTTAAACTGTTGATACTGTTATACTTGTTAACATCATGACACGGTTCGTACAGGGTATTGAACCTAAAACGTGACACTGTATTTCGCCCTTTAGTAACAAATTCTTTGTGAAAGAGTTTGATCTTAAAACAAATCCTCCTTATCTTACTGATTAAAATAAATCCGTCACGCTTTGAATAACATTATATTAAGTGCGATTTGTAATATTCACTGTATTATGACATCGTCACAAATAAACAAATCGTATTTGTTTCGTACGAACAAACACTCTAAGATGCATAATAAAGCTTGAACGTTTTACATAGTAAAACGCATGACTGTTATGACGCAGTATCCATTTTTGACGACCTTATTAATATTGTGTCATTGCACATAGAGTCGATAATCTGTAATACACTATACTGAGCGTATTAGACGAAAAGCTAAACAGAATGTTTACCTTTTAATAAGTTATACGATAGTTGTTTCAGTTATAACTACTAGAAAACGAATCTATACAGCATTGGATTATCGATTCGATTAATCACACTGATGATCAATCTAAAAAGACAGCTGAGCATTTAAGCATGATGTCCCTCGCCCCGAGAGTTTACATCTGAGACTCAATGTGTCAGGTGTAAACAGTCTAACTCCAAAGACAGTATTTCAAACTAAATTGATAAAAAGACGGATCTGAAGACGCAACAAGTAATTCGTATGCAATTCACACGATGAAATTGGCAACAGTTGATTCAGTAATCAGTCTATACATTTCCAAGTGTGAGACGGAGGCAGAAGCTACACGGGTTTGTGTCCATTGTGATAAATCCACTGTGTTTCCTCTATATGCAAAAGGCGTCGAACTTCAATGGAACTAAAACTGTCCGTAAATCAACCTTTCCACTGGACCAGAATTACGTACACATCGCAAATGTTCTCCTTTTTCTCTGGAATTGTGACATAAAATCTCCCGAATGTTTGACAGGCATGTGCTCTCTTACTGTGTCCCCAATGTAAGCCTAATGAAAGTGTAATGGAAGTGTAAGCCCATTTCCCAGAAATTGTTTACAGAACAAAAATCATCTGATATAATCTATCAAACTATATTCCCTGTTTTTCTTCTAAATGCCATACAAAATGTATCGCTATGGAAGACATACATGTTGGTAACTATTTCAAATAACGTCTACAATTTATAATGTAAAGCTGACAATTCTTAATCAACTACAAACACCAATTGCGTTGATACGGGGTAACAGTAGCATCATTTTAATACATAAACCAGTCCCGTCATTCGCTGACGTATGACGGACCATCCATCTGTCCCAGTTCGAGATAATCAATTTCCGGGAGACGTTCTAATTAGATCGAAATGTCAGCGACTAATTAATTTCATTGTGTTGTGAGTAGGACCTGTTTTCGCCTCACGATCAGTGTCTGTGGCAAAACGGATCGCCGGCAGCGCCGGATAATTCACTTGATACGTAAAAATTAGTGGAAACAAATCGGATGACAGGGAAACAAATCATATACTGATCTGGTTGATAGGAAATGGACGAAACAATACTTGATGCTTGCATATCTAATAGTTTTTTTGTTAAATATTGTTTGACCATTATATGTGTTTTATTTAAGGTAATTTTCCTCTTTCACAACTCATGTGATTCGTTATCTAATTTTTCGGTTCAGCAACTTTTGAACTATATTCCGGAACCAAACATTTTTGGAAATGATTTTTCTAACATAGCAAAATTGGTTTTGTTAAATGGTCCATACGGTTCTGCCATTGAAAAGAACTGTATCAGCAGTAAATATGATGCTCGAGCTCATGAAAAATACAAACTATTGACGCGTTGAACTACAATTAAAAAATAAGAAAACAATTATTATGAATGTAAAAAAAGCTTCACATTAAATACTTTCCATACCCTACATCCTCGATACTCCAGGGGTTACGCTCACTCACACTCTTTTTGTACCTCTGGAATATGTCATTGAAATTAAATGCACAAAGACAGCTATTTGATTGGTCTCAGGAAAAACAAACTGACCAATCGCCAAGCTGATACCGGTCCTTTGAAGATTACAGAGGAGCGACACTTGACTTCAAAGCCAACCATTTTACCGTTACGCGACCGCGCGATTCTATTGATGTACATCAAAGGGTTAGAACTAGTCTTCTTGTCCATCAACAAGGTGGCGCACACTGAGCCTTCAATTTTGAAATGACATATTCAAGGGGCGCAAAGAGCTTAAGTAAGCGTAAATCCTAGAGTATCGAGGGCGCATACCTTAAGGCTTGTATTACACATATACATGTACAATGTAGTACTCATATTCACATAAATGTACCTCTAAATTGTTTAAGCATGAAAACGTTAGTTGGTTATTATCAACAGACCTTAAGGGTTAAGGGGGGGGGGGGATTTTTCTTCTGAAATTATCAATAAAAGAATCAATGTCTAAAGTGCAATAAAAAATATTTTTGGTTTTGTTAAGTTGTTTGCTTTTCAATTAACTCCTTTTATAATTGATAATATACAACTTGAACATATACATGTAATAGGCAAAATGGTGGAAATGCATTACAGTATCGTCCGTTTATTAAAATATTATCAATCGGATCGAGTTTGTATTTTCATTTGTTCAGATCCACAATTATCAATTATTATAAGAATATTTAATATTAAAATACTACTAAATAAAGTAAGACAACTGATTAAGTTTTTCAGTACTATGTTATAGATAAAAATACAGAAAAAAATTGGAATTATGATTAATGAACAAAGATGTTATTAAAAATGGACACACATGATGTAATTTTTTTCTGCAGTAACGGTTTCCTTTACCAGAGCCATAACAGATTATCTTAACACTTCAAGTTAAACACAAGGTTCGTAGAATAATATTTGATTTATTTTCAATTACTCTTTTTAAAAATAGCGTTCACAAAAGTATACACCTCTTGCTTAAGTATCGATAACACGGGTTTTCACCGTTAATGTATTGTATCCTGATAAACCCCGACGACATCTGACCTCTGTTATTGTTGTGTACGTCACCCCGACACTCGGGTCGTCATAGCGACGAAGCACGAGTTACAGATGTGAGTGTTTATTGTGTGAAACGTCACGACAACCCACACATTAAACAGCCATAAATCTCGGCTACATTTACAGGAGCCTGAATAGATTCCAAACCAAATAGTTCCGCTAAATAAAACAGACAATTTAACTTAATTATAACTCGTCATTTTGCTTCAATTTAATTAAATTTGAACGAAATTTTTGGATTATTCTAATCGAATTATATAATGTACCATCTGTGACTGGCGAATCAGCCTCGAAATGTTTCATCAGCCACCATTGTTTTTGTAAGATTAGCTTGTTTTGTATTATAAAACAACTGGTGACTTTTCCTGTCCGATTGTTCAAGAGAGTAACCCAATAGCGGGAGGGCGTGGTCGCTTGTCACCGGGACAGACCCGATACACACCGAACGGTAAATTGTCCCCGCAGTTTGTGACGTTCGAAAGCTATTTGCGATTTGGTTTGTCACCCTTTCATTGTGATCCCAATAAGGGTTTAACAGTGACATGTGGAGTAAGAGTTCCTCTTTAACTCGAGAAGGACCATCGCCGCTCTTAAGTGGCAATCGTTAGAAGGCCAGTGTAATCGCCTTCTTTGTTAATGGATACGGAAATGTATTCAAACTCCAAAAGAATCACTCACCGATTTTTTACTATTGCAAAAAAAGCGTGAAATTGCATATTCTACTCCATTTAGGTCTTGAAGCAATGAATAAGTTGGTTCTTAAAGTATTACGAAGGTGAAAAAGGACACCCATATGAATTAACCAGTTACCATAAGTTTCAGAGACAAACTGCCTTATTAATCTGACGGAAACACTCAAATGATAGTACAATGGTGTGTTAGACCAACATTAGACTAACCGATACTGAATTTGCGTATTTAAAAATGCTTTAAAGTAATGCAAGTCAAACATTTACCATTGTCATGCATTCTTGTTATAAAACGGACGTTAAGGGGAGGTTACTGTATATAGATTAAACCACGGCGCAGTGGGGCAAGGGTCTTTAAGTAAAATTGTTGATTATATCCCAGCTGATGTTGCTCTGTTCCAATTTTCTTTCTATTTATAATACAGAATAGTTAAACACATAAACGCACCTTGTATAAAACCAAAATAACGATACAACAGTGAAAGGGATTTTATGTTTGGTATGAACTGGTAACAAACAGAAGTATGTTATTAGATACATTTTACATAGTGATGTTATGAAAGAGAAAGATTTATCATATCATTAACGATATGATTTCAGTTGTAACAGCACATAAAACATAATTAAATATAAAAAACAGAGGTTCCCAAACGAATGATGGTTGGTTATCATGTTTATCTAACTCGAGTGAGTTACTTTTTAAATTGTATTAAGACGCGATGTTTACCGAGTGTCTTTTACAATTTGAAAATTAATTATTGAGAGATAAACTTGATAATCAACCGCAACGAGCTTAAGGACCTTTTTTCCCGCAACGTTTAGATATCATATTCAGAAAATTATATGTTACTTTTGGGAACACATTATTCCTGATGCCGATCGGGGAACAAATTGCCATGAACTATGACGTCATGATGGAAGATGACGTTGCAAAGCATTGTTCTTGACGTCATAATTGAAGATTGGCCAATGAAATAGCGCACAGGGTGTTACCCACTAGTGGGTTTCCATAACTATCTACCAACTACTAGCAGGTGTATCCAATGAGTCAGGAGTGAGGAAACCTATAGTCGTTCTGGGAGAAATTGATGTTTGACATATCAGTACAAACTATATCTAGTATGAATGACGATATGAGAGAAATGAACATAAAACATAGAGGCCTATGATATGCACCATCAAACTTGAAATGACAGTATGTCAAAGAAGGATACATTTTAGTAGATATGAATATATTACAAAACAAAGAGAAACAAAGCGTATGAATATAAATGGAGCTAAAGAGACAAAAAGAAACTTTTATCAAACATGAAAAGGCGATATGACATAAACATGTAGTTTGTAAGATGGACTGAATATATAATGTACAGAATCGATTTTGTAATATGAACAAACATAATGACATACGACATAGTTTTTGTAATATGACTTGACAATATGAAAAAGGAAGGTGGTACATTAAATGAAATTATTACACTTTATGACAAATACACCTATAGTAATTCTTTCCAATAATTTTCGCGTATAGGTGTCAATATATAGAAGATATTTAATGGTGTCTTGAGTAATAACAATTATTTTTCACGAGTGCGCAGCACCGACGTTTTCTGCTATTTTCTGGTATGATTGCTTATACAAATGTTATCAATTGTATATCTAGGTAAATACTTAAGTGTGTGTACCAGACAGTTACCATAACAAGCACGTATTCTACAGTCGCTTCATTTGAATCTGAACAAAAAATCGTTGCCTTTGAATGCAGCGAAAAGAAGATACCGTTATGATTGGTCAATACCATAAAGTGATATTTTCACACTGTGAAAATATCACCTTTGATATTTGTCACAGTGTGAAAGATATCATTTTTATCAAGTTGATAGAATCTAATATTTCACTGGCAAAAATGTAATAAAGAAGGATACTGCTCTGTAATTGATGTCACGGACACATTTTTTAAAGTCCTATTCCACATATGTACATCGAATATTTGAAAATTCTACTTCACCCACTGCAACTAGATATAAGACATAGTTTTACATTTTTAGTTTTATTGTATTTGGCATTTAGGAAACTGTTAGACAGATGGAATTTAATTATGATATCCATAACCAGTCGATGGTTAAAAGTGCTGGATACCGCCGTGCTTGTTGTATAGAAGGGACAGCAAAACCCTTCACCAGATGCTAACATTATAGTTATTGTCAAACGCTATCTGCTGGTCGATCTGTTTTCAAGTTCCACATCGATGCACCGTAAATAGTTTCCTATAGTTCCCAAAGGGCTAAAAGGGCGATGCCTTCTCGCACTATATTGTCAATCCAGGCTGAACAGTCGCCGAACTTCACTCAATCACATCTCGAGTGCGTTCGATTACAAGTCGCTTGTGTCAGGGACTAGGCGTGTTCGATTTGAAGTCACCATCTCAGTTATGTGCTAACACGCGACGTGCGAACGGACACCAAAGGCAGGGACTTTCACAGCCTTCGGCTCGGATAAAAGCAGAAAAGCAGACTTTTCATCTCGATTATGGCTTTCTCTTTGCGATGATTAATTGCAGAACTTTCGCTTTTATGATATTAGTTTTCAGATGAAAGAGAAGTTTTACAGAAAATACAACAGTTAACGAGATTTTGGGTGAAAAGTTTGCACTGAAAAGTCGCCAAAGTGGCTATAATTCCATAGTTATGTAATTAACCCCGGTCCTAATGAAGGGAACAAGTTGTAATCTGTGAATGTTATCCTATTTCGGGGTTAATGAAACGGCAGACATGCCATGCTATTGGCACCCGGCGTGTCGTTACTCTGGCAGGGTTAGACCTCGGCATTGCTGTCACAACTATTGCACTTGGCCTGCTCCGTAACCCAATAACACGAGTCCATTAGAGTACACAAGGTGTCCCATCAGATACAATATACATGGCGGCGCAAATTTATGCCTTCCAGAACATTTGTATTTTTACTCTCCATAACACCGAAACTTGTATAAAAACAACAAGTGAAGTCAATGCTTGCTTGCTTGTTTGCTTGCTTGCATGCCTCTTAGCTGGAAATCCTACCTTCACTTACGTCACCTTCCATTTTTTTATTTTTATTTTATAGTTGAATTTCCCGGTAACATACATAAGGCAAAACTAATAAAGTTTAATGATTTGATAGGTCGGCTGTCTCTTGAAACCGTTATATGCAATATATGTCTCACAAACATAATGTATGCGTTTGACCTTTAGTTTGAAATTTTATATAGAACATGGATAATGTCTCAATAACGTGTGTTTTTAACCTTCCAGTGTTGCAATCTACATTACGTGGACAATGCCAGACCGCCCTTCCATTGGAATAATCCTCATCACGTGAACGAGATATCACTATTACAGTCGAATACTGTAGATCACTTCAATTTCGCGAGATGTTCATTTTCGCAATAATTCGCGAGTCGAGATAATCGTGATTTCATAGTTTTCGCTTACATTTATACAGACACAACTAAACAAGAAATGAAAAGTGATAAATGTTTCTTTCACGAATTAAAATCCATGCAATTTCGAAGTAGGGTAAATAAGTACAGGCGCAAAAATTGAGTGTTTTGCAGTATATAGATCTGTAGTTTGTAAATCAATGGAGAACTCATGTACATTAATATTATTCTATCAATAACATTCGAAAACAATCTGACTTTTATTTGACCACTCACCTGATACACATATATAGTGTAATACAGTAATGGCATGCTCGTGACTGTCTGGGTGTCGGTACAATGCTAATCTGATACACATATATATATAGTGTGATACAGTAATGGCATGCTCAGGACTGTCTGGGTGTCGGTACAATGCTAATCTGATACACATATATAGTGTGATACAGTAATGACATGCTCATGACTGTCTGGGTGTCGGTACAATGCTAATCTGATACACATATATAGTGTGATGCTCAGGACTGCCTGGGTGACATAAGTGTGATATTATTTTAAGAAATAATTAACGTAGGTTTGTTTATTATAGTGGAATATATATATATATAATGAGGGCAAGAATATGTTGGGAAACTGATTAACGAAGGCCGCTTCGGGGAATGAGGGACATTATATATATATATATATATATATATACACTACTGTAGGAATACCTAGAGTTACATTCGTTTAACGTTACTCACTGCTAGCTTTCTGTTTCAAAATAATTCAATTTTGATGTGCAACTTTATTATATGAAATTGCAGCCTACTTAATTTCTGAGCAATCTAGAAGAGCAGTATGAGAATATATTTCACCTACTTTCCTCAGATAAGATGAGGATATACAGCTTTTGTTTTCAAATGACGTTTTTAGAATGCATTTGACGTTATCCATTCGAATTTGTCTTGATTTTGTTTCAATATTTTATTTTTCTAACTTGCATTGTCAAGGGGGGGAATTCAAACACATCAATAATAATGAAAACCATTGGATTACAAAAACCAAGCATAAACGATGAATAAAAATAAAGACGTCAATTACAGAAAAACAGTTTCGTAATCATATACGACATTTATATAGGGAAAACCCCTCTAAAATAGTTAAATCCAAAGAATAACTTTATAACTTGGGAGTACGGTCGCCCAATAAACCATTTTCCAAGATCGAATATCCTGATTATGAATCATAAAATTCATACAATATTTTGTCACCTGGATCGGCCGACCCAATGTTTCAATGCTTTGTCTTGTATTTTTGCATAACGCGGTGTGGTGATACCCAGGTGGTCCGACCTAACCGGCCAACAGACGGCGCGGCCAACAGACGGCGCCGGCCAGGCGTGGCAGCACCGTACAAAGATGGCGGTATCGAGGAATAAACAATATCACACACACTCACGTATCATCAAAGTCAAGCACTTTGATTTGCGTTCTCCCTTTCCTTTCTCTTTTTCAGGAAATATAAACGAGAAGCCGTGTTTTGTTTTTTTAAGTAAGTACACTTATTTGAATTTCAAAAAGTGATTTTTTAATGTCATGATTTGGTGTGTATGAAAGTAAATATCGGCTGTCACCATATTATGGCCACCTTATATCAAGGTCATTATTTACATATTATCATGCACATATGTCTTATTTCAAATTATGATTGAATAATTTAAGTACTCTCTGGTTTTGTTGATAACCGTACATAATCCGGCATGTTTAAATGAATTATAAGTGATATTTTGTGTATGAAAGTAGTTGTCGGTCGTCACCACATGATGACCGACTTTGTGCTAACGGTCAATCGATGCTATTATTGCCATATTATAAAGGAAATATTTCTCTGATTCAAATGATGCTTCCATAATTATTGTTGCTATGACGTACAAGTCTTTTTTAATGATGTAAAGCAGGTACCTTTTTGCAGTCATCTAACATATTTTGTCAACTATTATGTAAACTGCCTACGCAAGAAATCATTGTGCTGGAAAAGGCTGGTTACCTTAATGATACGCCATCGATAATATTTACTGACGTGATATTGACCAGTCTCAGGTCTATACGAATGTACTAGAACAATGCGATGTACATCAAATAAGGACACTTTTATGGTGAGATGTACCTTTCCAATCTAGTATCTCAAAGTTACATAAGGGTTCCTAAAAGAAATGATGGAATGCAGGATATTCCCGTTCTTCAACTAAACCTCATAAAAACCGATCAATGACAATGATAACCGCCGTATAACAGGACCTGAGATAATACTTATACTTAACATGGCGGTCTCATCCTAGTCTCGAATTACTTAAGTTATCTGAAATATGTCATCTTAATACTCACTGTACACCTCCATTCCTCATGCTGAACATAAATCTTGTCATCCCACGAATTTAATGCATTAGTCATTCCTGTCTAAATCCGGAAACAAAGAAACAAATATCAAGTAGTCAAAAGAGATTACTTTTGTTATCAATGCATTTTCGGTACCCGTCTACCTCTATTTTAATGACGTCAAAACGACAAACCTGACATAACTTTATTTGCCATAGGTTAGAAAGTACGTAACATATACACATTTTATCACCCTGTACAGGTAGAGCAATAAACGAGTTCCAACTGAGCTATGAAGGTTTAAATATATCACTGCCGTAAAAGAAAAAGGAATATTCGTATTCAGTTGATTTGTATATGACATCACACTGTACCTAGCTGCTAGGACAACTTGCAAATAAATATACACCTTATAAATGACTACTGTAGAATGATTTCTAATCGTGGGGTTAAAATTTAGTGGTTTTCATATACTAGCCTGTTTCAGGGACATTATATTTTGCTGATTTCTGATTTCATCCTATCTATATCATACCAAATTTATGTTTTTCGTGTGGAATTAATTTCGTGGATTTTTGTTATCCACGAAAAATAAAATAAATAAATGTCCCACGAAAATTTATGATTTTACAGTATGTAGTATATACATGTACACTTGTTTAGTAGTTGTTAAAGTTATTAATGGACGAGCCACTAATAGAATAGTTAAATATTTCAGGACCTAATTCAATATCATATACCACTAATACACTCCTGCAGTTCAGGAACAGAACATATACCTGTTTGTACATTACCGCTTGTTATAAGAGGCACCTAATGGGAATACTCTGCAGAATTGAAAATTTGCTGTTATGCCCTCTACTTTTTGACACAGACTCAGCCAAAAGATTTCTACTGCATTCATTGCAGCATTTTGAATCTTCATATTTTCCTCTCCTCTCTAAAAAAACCCTTATATATTCCATGGGATCTGGCTTGGAAAAAACATCTTTTTGGTCTTAGCGTTAAACGTTTGCCCAAGGGAGGAAGACAGAGGATCTGTCCCTAATATACCAAATATACCAAAATCCTTAGAATGGTAGATGGTACTCCCTGTTATACGTTTCAGTAGTTTGTGTAATTACAACATTTGACTGGGTGCTACTTTGCTGGGTGCCTTCGGCATAGTATTTCGATCTATTTCCTGAGTCGAAACCAATACTCCAACCGCATTTTTCGAAGAAATGTCGATAGCTATATCTTCTCCTTCAATATCATCCCCGTTGCTGTCTCAAGATCGACGGTTATAACAATTGAGCGGGGTCAGGTCAGTACAACCTTTCCTGGCTTCTCACCAGGTTTCCGTCAGAAAATTACGGAAATAGCTGAAGTAGTTAATCTGGCTTTTGAAAACGACAAGGGATCCCGAAGTTGGTCTGCGGGAGCATTTTAGTTTTCAGACTAACTTCCTGGGATAGCGAAGTCAGGGTAAAAGCAGGAATGTACAGTCAGTTTTAACAAATAAATTTCATATTTTGTGACCATAGGTAAATTAACAGTTATCTTCTGTCTATACCACAAACATATCAGTTAATGATTGAAGTATATACTACTAAAACATGTAAGAAATACATATACTTATAGTGGACATTTCCTAAATGATGTATTTAATGCAGATGCTACTGTTACATGTATCATAAGCTATCGACGTAACTGCATGATGTATTACCCTTGTTCAGAGGCAAATGTATCTCGCACATTTAGACCCACGCACGTCTTTGATATGGGTTTTGTAAATACTTATCCCAATGCCGATGAGAAACAGTGCAGTTTGAACGAGCCTAGTATACGAGGATCGTTCATTGTTTATTCCATAAGGGATACTGAATGACAATTCGTAAAAATCGTAAAAAAACCCATAAAAAAATATAATGGGAATGGGCAACATTGGTTGCAATAAAATTGTTTCCCCCACAATATGAATCCACCTGAAGAAGCCCTAGAAGGCAGAAAGGCCTAGCGGACGATCTGAAAGATTTATGTT
>JAUMHH010102646.1:0-21590 GCA_032359455.1 Chlamys rubida
AGATGTCATCCAGGGCTTGTCGTTAGGTCGAACTGTAACTGTTTTTGAGGGTATACATCTATTTATAAATTCGAAAAAAATGTCAGTAAAATTGTCACACGCAGTATCAACCGAGTCACTTACAGAAAACAGTCCAGTCCAGTCATATTTGTCAATAAGGTCATTTAGCATGTCAAAGTCGGCTCGTTTGTATAACCACACTTTCCGTTTGTAAAGAGGTTTGGTAAAACAGGTAAATTCAATAACTACAATACAACCTTCATGATCACTTACTGCTCTATCAATAGGTAAAACTGAAGACTCTTTACAAGTAAGTGAATCTGATAGTAACATGGGGTCAAGTAAACTAGATCTAGATGGACTAATTCTTGTAGGTTCATTTATAACATTTTTCAAGGAAAATGTGTTAATTAAATCAATAAGGACATGGTTATTGGAAACAGTTAGTAAATCAACGTTTAGATCGCCAACAATAACTACATTTTGAGATATATCTAATGCACTATCAATAGATGCTTTTAAATTTTGCCAGAAAGGATTAACAGAGTATTCAGGCCTATAAACTGTACCAATTATTAGATTTGATCTGGGCAAAGTAATTTGTATCCATATGACTTCATCACCCGCAAAGGGGAATAGGGGAGGGGGTAATGGATTGGTATGTAGTGGAAACCAGGAATGAATAATATATCAGTATACATATGATCATCAGATGTAATATCATATTGTTATATTGCAATGAGTATGTGAAACACGATTCTGTAAAATATAACTATGCAATAGTAGATGAAATGTTCAGCTATGCTGTAAATGGACACTCGATGAAGGTTAACATTTATATACAAATTACATAGCATAACTTACCACTAAATAACTATTGACAAATTGAGTATGTCACAAAGCACCGCCATGATAGCCATCACACTTATCAAATATAAGTCCATAAAACACTTTCCCACCTCTTCACTGGCACGTCCTGCTCTTTCATCATAATCATGGCCAGCTAGTGACATAATATGGTATAAATTAATGCAATGGCAAAATCACTGAATAAGCAAATAAATCCAAATACATTTAAAACATAGAAGTAAAACGAATGCAACACAACATACAAATATATATATATGTCAAAATGAAATTGTTAATGTGTTGAGTTTTCATTGGCACCGCAGGAACAATTCGGGGAGGGTATGATGTTTTTCGTAAACAAGTGTTCATTTAGGGAGCTACATATGACATACGCAGTCTTGCGTGGTAGATTTGACCCAGACGTGAACCCTGACAGTAGTATAAAGGTGGACATGCTTTACTATTAGATTTCAGAAAGGCTTTTAAATGGGAAATGGAAGGATTATTTCTAATACATGATGAGACATGATGGGTCAGAAAGTCTGGTATTATAACTATGAACATCACTAACTGAATTAGGTAAGAGATTATACAGATACTCTGGAGTATTTTGATAAAACATTTTATGGAATTGTAACAATTTATGATGGAGTCTACGGTCTATTAATTTATTCCATCCAACTTCTGTATATAGTTTGTCTAAGCTTACAAGTTTAGTACCACCTGCAACAATCCTAGCAGCTTCCAAATTAAAATTCTCTAGTTTAGAAATATATTCTTTGGGAATGCTATCCCAGACAGTATCAGCATATTCTACAAGTGGTCTAATAAACGAAAAATAAATATTTTGTAATGTTTGCCTGTCGAGATTAAATTTTAGAGATCGCATAATATTTAATCTAGACGTTGCTTTCTGAATTATTTGTTTTACATGTTCAATCCAACTGCAATTATTCTTGTTTTGCCTGTGATAAAGAGATATGTAATGAACGTATACGTTAAAGAGAGATACGATCATAAGTTATGCGTCTGGGTGTGTTAGCTGTGAATATAATGCTATTAAACTTATAAATGATTTAATTGCTTAAAATGCTTACACGACTAAGAGACAGCAATCTCCTACACTTCAGATATGCAGACAGAATGTTTTACTATACGTACACACAGACAGAAGGACATACAGATAGTACTTATTCACTTTATAGAAATCAGTTCTTTACTCTGCTGTCATACCGACATCAATTATATACACTTCGATCATACAGTTAATGATTTGTTACTTTGCAGACGATTATTTCTCTGCAGTAGGGACTGAAAGCCCATAAAACACATGTTGAATCTGTCAATGCCCCGATATGTTATAACCACTTAGGAAGCTGTATCATTATAGATCAAACAGTGCTGTCAATAATATATTCACGCCAGCTGTAACTGTCCTTCAATGTCACGTCTGCATGAACCAGGAAAGTAGGGGAGTATGTATACTTCTGTGGCTTGTTGTTCATTTATGATTGAAATTCTAGAGCTTTGATTGGATTGTTTAGATTATTGTAGACAACATACGCAGACATAAATACGGAATTATTCTGATGGGTGAACAGGCAACTCGACACATATTAATCTTCAGGTAAAAAACTATTGGCTTATTGATATATATAGATATCCTGATTTTCATTATGGAAAGCGTGTTATCATCATGATACGGCGATATTACAATATTGAGATGTTACAATATATCACAATTTGGAAACATACAAGATAAATCAAAGGTGATATATTATCGTTTACTTTTTGCAGGTAAATTATTGGAGTAAACTGTTTCGTAATCATCAGTAGATAACTCGTAATTACGATATTACTTGTAATGAAGAGATCACTTGTCATTAGGCCAAAGTGAACGATGTAGTAAAAACGTTGTAATTGCTATATCGTAATAATGACATAACATATCGTAATTACGAATGAGTAATATGGTTATTACGATATAACAGGTTAGCCGTTTTGTAAGTTAAGGGTTGCTCTGCCTCAGAAGATGCAATTAATTCATAACATCCATGCATTATTGTTATAAGGGAAAATAATACCTGTCCATAGGAATGTATAACTACATATCACACAAAGGTTTCACGTAGATAATCTTTTGATATTAATTTCCCTATTATCTAGCATTTAAATATCAATTTCACTCCCATTTTGAGAGCTTTTTGTTGACGGTAACTACATTTATACCATAGCAAAATAGACCGCCATATGGCGTCAATAAACATCTCAAAATAAACCACATGATCAACACGCAATGCCACACTATACCATGCTACAGATTTCGTGCTTGTCTGTTGGTGCTGTGACATATCTCAGTCTTATTTGTTGACGCTATGATATATTTTGTATCTTTATTTTGACACTGTGGTGAAGATTTCGTGCTTATTTGTTTACGCTGTGGTAGATTTCGTTTTTGCATGTTGACGATTGCATTTTGTCCCAGTGTTGATATTGTGATGTATGTGTATGTTTAATATTTGTCTATTGTATATTATGCTCTTATACATACAGGTATATATATCTAAATTTCACAGAGAATTTTATCGCCGTGGTATATATTGGAGTAGTGTGTGGACGCTGTGGTAGATTTTAGCTAAATATGTTAACGCTATCGTATATTTAATTCTTGTGTTTTGACGCCGATGAATATTTTAGCATATTGTTTTGACGGTCGTATATTTTAGCCTAGTATGTTGACACTGTCATACAATCTGGTGTAGTATGCTGACGCTTTAGCGTATTTAGATTTTGTTGTTTATTTCAGTCTAGTGGTTTGACAATGTTACATATTTTAGCCTTGTGTTTTGACGCTGGTGCATATTTTGGCCTTGTGTTTTGACGCTGTTGCATATTTTGGCATTGTGTTTTGACGCTGTTGCCATATTTTGGCATTGTGTTTTGACGCTGTTGCATATTTTAGCCTTGTGTTTTGACGCTGTTACATATTTTGGTATTGTGTTTTGACGCTGTTGCATATTTTGGCCTTGTGTTTTGACGCTGTTGCATATTTTAGCCTTGTGTTTTGACGCTGTTGCATATTTTAGCCTTGTGTTTTGACGCCGTTACATATTTTGTCTTTGTGTTTTGACGTTGTTGCATATTTTTGCCTTGTGTTTTGACGCCGTTACATATTTTGTTTTTGTGTTTTGACGTTGTTGCATATTTTCGCCTTGTGTTTTGACTGTCGTATATCTTATCCTAGTTTGTCGACACTGTCATACTATACATTCTAATGAATTATGCTAACTAGTATATTTTAGACTTATTTGTAAATACTGTTGAGGTCATGGTATATTGGGCTACTGAATTGACGCCGAGGAAAATTTGTTCTTACAAGTGACACTATAGTGTTTATTGTACCTGTGGATTCGTGCTGCGGTATACTTTTGCCTTGAACGATGGTGATGTGGTATACTTTTGCCTTGAACGATGGTGATGTGGTATACTTTTGCTTTGAGTCTTGACGCTGTGGAATGTTTTGTGCTTGTTTCTTGACGCTGTTGTATATTTTAGTCCTACGTGTCTGCGCTGTGTTATAAAATGTCTTGAGTGTTCTGTGGTATATTTTGTTCCTGTGGGTTGGTGCTGTGGTATAGTTTGTCATTTCGTATTTGCGCTGCGGTGTCGTTTGTTTCTGTCGGTAGGCGCTGTGGTAAAACGTGGTATTGCGTGTTGATCCTGTGGTTTATTTTGAGCTTGTTTGTTGACGCTATGGTATATTTTTGTCTATGTGCTGACACTGTAATGTATTTTTTCTCGTGTGTTATCGCTGTGATATACTTTACTCTCGGATGTTGACACTTATATTTTGTTGTAATGTTAACGCCATGGTATGTTTTTTATCTTTGTTTTGACACTATGGAACATATTTCGTGCTTGTTTATCGGTGATGTGGCACAATTTAGTCTTATGTATTGACGTTGTGATGTATTTGTCTTTGGATTTTGACGATTGCATTTTGTTCCTGTGTTGATATTGTGATGTGTATGTACGTGTGTGTGTTTTGTGTATTTTTCAAATATGTGTCTGTGGTGTTTGTTGAATGAATTTGCAGGTTATTTCATATTTAATACTTTGATTGAGCTTTAATCTGTAAACGACTATTTAAGATATGTAAATGCAAAGCAATGTAAACGGTGCACACGAACATCATAAAAAATAATCATATCTGAAGTGTAAGTATCAGAATCAAAAACCTCTTAAAATGCAGAAAATAAGTACTTCATCTTCAATACACAACGAAAACACAGCAACCTTATCTGGATGGAAAAATACAAAAACATGACTTAAGAACATATTTAATATTTATTCACTGTTTATCGGTATGCTAATGAACACTGTTTTACATAGACTATTAATTTTCTTATGTATTGTGTATTTTAGTTGACATTTATAGAGCTCTTCATTTCTTTTACAAGTGTTTAATATTCCTTACAGAGAGCATCGACAATTCCTGCCAAGAACACACCAAACGTTTGTGGTTGGTTTTATCAGAGGTGGTATGTGGACAGGACACACGAAGAGATTAACACAAATACTTTGTGTGGTCTTTCCGTTTAAAGGAAGGACTATAGGTATTGGGTTGTCACCATTGACAAGAAATTGCAATGAATGTCAGTTATTATCTCAATAGGCTGATTTGTAATCATTAGAGGTGATGAACTGAGAATAAGTAGATATATTTATAGGTAATTAATTATCCTAAATGTCGTATAAACAAATTATAAACACGTCGGTTATCAAGTGTGGGGGCGGGATTGTCTGGGTAAAATAGGTAAACCCTGTATCGTCAGTGGTAAGCTTATAAATCTCAATCCATTATTCGTGATTAGGAAGTATGGTAATATCGGGAGAATCACTAGTGGGCTTATTAAAATATAAGAGATGTTAATTGATTTCAGTCAAGGCTGCAATCTTAAGTTCAAAGTTAATACCAAAGAAAGGGACTGAGGAACTACCAAAACAAGAAATTGGGGAGCTACCAAAACAAGAAATTGAGGAGCTACCAAAACAAGAAATTAAGGAGCTACCAAAAATGGGGAACCTACCAAACGCTTGTTTTCTTTACTATGTTATATCTTAATGCATTATTATTTACTTACAGATATAGTGCTGATATTGATAATGATTGCTAATTGCCATTTATACCTATGTTTACAGGTAAAACCAGCCATTCATGAATGCTGACTTTTCCTCATTCTTGCTCAACATGAGTCACCCGTCATGATGCTTACTGTAAATTCTAGGAAAGAATGTACATTTAATTTTTTGAGGAAGGAAGGAAGGACACTTATAAAAGAGATTACTGTTGCAATGATCGAGACCAATGTTTTTGTTTGTTATTTGGTGAGTGATATTTTGCTGACTGTATTGATACACATTTACGCCAAAAGCTGCTCTAGATTCCAACGAGTTATTATCATTATCAATTTACATTATTTAAATATTTATTACAGAATTATCGTCCATTTCACAGATATTGCAATGTAACTACTGTATGGAATAGGGAGGATATTCAATATTTTCCCTAAATCCAAATAATAATTGACAAATGAGGAAAATGTAACCAATTCTAAAGGAATCTATCAAGCTAAACTATTATTTCTGAGACCCAAGATAACGACTGAGCCGTCTGAAGTAACGCTGTCTCGGCACATTTAATAAGATAGAGGGTATTTAATAGAATCTTCTGTAATATATTTCACTCGTGTGGCTAATATTTTGATATCTTTCACGAGTCGGCAGCATGAGTGTAAGATATAGAATATTAGCCACACGAGTGAAAAACATTTGGAATTACTGAAGACACTGTTAGATATTCTGTTTGTTACATTTTTTTACGAAAACCTACCCGAAACCCGAGCGACACATTAAGCTGACAATACTTGATCTTTATCCTTTTACCAATAGCATGTCTAGACAACCATACGCGACAAAAATATAGTCCTCTCTACAAATATATTTTTTTTAAATGTAAAAACTCATCATTAAATTTCTGTAATAATTTATTTTAATTCAGTAGGTACCTGACTAAAAAGCATGCCAAATAATTATCATAATGTAATTATTTTTTTTAAATCGGGTCATCAATTCAGATCACTACGCGTTGTTGACAAGCGCCTTATCTAAAATGGCGGAAAGCGGGGAAAATGAAAGTTATATCAGCACCACCTATGTAAGCTATGCTTTATCAATATCACTGTCAGAGATGACCCTGGTTCTGTTTACTTACTGCCAATCGTTTAGCCTTACTTTGGACTTGGAGAGGCTGACACCGTGTTTCATTTGACACGAGTTTCCTCCGATCCAACAGATAGAATTGCTGACCTACATAGTTTGTTGGCTTCCTTAAAATGAAAGTTAACTGTGAAATTCAAAGTTGTGTTTCCCGCAAAGAATAGTTCCCCGATGATAGGTAACAGATCTGATAATTCTGGACAGTAACATGGGTGGACTTTCATAAGGCCTGCGTATGGTTAAGCTAACTTGCATTTGACCACATGGGCAGCTTGTAATTTTTCCCATTGTAGTTTGTATTCAGTGTTTTGATTTGTCAATAAAAATAAAAATATCATCTTTTTCACTAGTGAAAAATATCACTTTTATAGAAGGAATATTTTTCAATATTTCACTGGTAAACATGTAATACATTTCATTATCTCAGATGCATTTGTATAATTCTAGTGTCTCGTCAAAATCGACTTTCTATCATTACTTATCATTGTAATATCTTTACAAAAGATAATTAGAATACGATTTTGTCATCACATAGTAAACAGAAACAATTTTCCAAAATGTCGACTATGATTGTCCTTAAGTGGAGACCCATATTATGCAGGTACTAGCCAAAAGTATCATGGTATGTTCTGTTCGGTACACCTGTATGTCTACATCATTGTTGCTGGTTTGTAAAATATCATTCTTTCAATTTAAGTCATACTGTTGGCTTTGTAATTTTTTCCTAATATTATATCTATTGTTTATATTGAGGTTTAAAATAGTCAATATTTTGTTGGTCATTTTTTTTATTTATTAATTCATTAATCAATTATTATTGTATTTACTTTCTTATTTTGTTTTATCAATATAATTAAGTAGGGTTTTTTTATGGTGATAAATATGACTGGAAATGATAATTCATCATTGTTTTAAAACAATCGAGAAAAGAATCATCTGTTAACTTGTATGTCAGCAGTGTGGGACGTAACAGACGTAACAGACGTACATTTAGAAGGATTATATGTTGATACGACACTAGCATTTATTTGCTCTATCTGTACATGATAGTTTACATATTTCCTGACTAAGAACAGAGACCCATTACAATTAAAATGTGTGCATAAATGAATAATTTTATTGTTTATATTAACACAACACGGATATAACTACATGACGTTAAATGAGGAACTGCAGGTCTACGGCATAACCAAATCTTGTGTGACGTCAAGAATCGATAAAACACGTGATCTTATCGCAATTTTCCCAAAAAACTATGCGAGAAAACAATGCATTATATCAGGAATAGTGGACATACCTCCTATCTTTATTTAACCGTAAGGTTTGTTATATTAGCCATAAGACCTATCTATTAATTAGAACTAGGTCGGGAATAATGGAAATACGACGTATCTTTATACTACAACAAGGTTAGGAACAGTGGACATACGACCAATCTTTACATTACAACTAGGTCAGGAATAATGGACATATGATCTATCTTTATATTACAACTAGGTCAGGGAAACTGGACATATGACCTATCTTAATATGACAACTAGGTCAGGATTATTGGACATATAACCTATCTTTATATTACAATTAGGTCAGGAATAATGGACATACGACCAATCTTTATATTACAATTAGGTCAGGAATAATGGACATACGACCTATCTTTATATTACAACTAGGTCAGGAAAAGTGGACATACGACCTATCTTTATATAACAACTAGGTCAGGAAAAGTGGACATACGACCTATCTTTATATAACAACTAGGTCAGAAAAAGTGGACATACGACCTATCTTTATATTACAACTAGATCTGTAATAATGGATATATGACCTATCTTTATATTACAACTAGATCTGTAATAATGGATATATGACCTATCTTTATATTATAAATAGATCAGGAATAGTTGACATACGACCTATTTTTATATTACAAGTAAGTCAGGAATAATGGACATACGACCTATCTTTATATTACAACTAGGTCAGTAATAATGGATATATGACCTATCTTTATATTATAAATATATTAGGAATAGTGGCATACGACCTATCTTTATATTACAACTAGGTCAGTAATAATGGATATATGACCTATCTTTATATTATAAATATATCAGGAATAGTGGCACACGACCTATCTTTATATTATACTAAGTCAGGAATTGTGGACAAACGAGAAGATGGATATTTAACCTATCTTGACATTAGCGCCGGATTTCATGCTTATTGTATATCGTTCTTAATTCATGATTCACTGCGCCTTCATTAATTTGGTCATGTCAAGTCATTTAGATATAATGTCAATCAAGTCATTTAAATGTACTGTCAATCGAAAAATTCTAAATATTCAAAACAGTCAAATTATTTGTATTGTGTTTGTTCATTCATGATGTGGCCTATACTGAGGTAATATTCTGAATTAGATAAGGAGGTATTTAAATGATATAATATATTTTCATTACTTAATGTCACATATTATGTATTCAAAGTGATTAACATGCCTATATTAATGTATGAGTGAAGGTGTTACATGTTTGTAAAATACTTGAGTTGAGATAAGGGCTTTATGTTATTAAATTGTTTTAATTGCTTCCTTACTTACTTAGTTTCATGAAAAAATGCACCGATAGGCAAATAATGATGTTTGTATGTAGACATAAAAATATAAACAATAAACGAAACATGTTTAGAAAAGGTAGCATATCTTTGAATAATGAATTTTGAAACACAATTTTGTTTTGATTAAAGACAGGAAGGGTGCTTTCCTATCAAATTAAACATCAACCGCCTATTATCTAAAGTTTCGAGCAGAAATTTACGAAATGTCATGCAATATAACAACACGTTATTGAAATATAATCAACTTCATTTAACTATTATTTAATAAACCAATTTTACACAATATCTTTGATTAAGCATTATACGATATCACGCGAAATATAATTAAGGGTAAAAAGGTTTTACTAGATTATGCTTCTTGCATTCGACAAAAATAATTTTGTATGTAAATACTAGTGAAATTTTGATACCCTGCTTTACTATTTAGTCAATATCGTGGTAACTGCTACCATTACATAAAAAAAATAAGACAGATAACGTTGAAATTAAGAAGAGTATTGTATAAGGAAAACACATATGTTTTAATGGAAAACTTACCTCAAAGCCGCCACAGTTCAGTAGATCGTCCTCGGTGTTGACATGGGTAGGGTAGCGGAACCTCCACAGGCTGGATCTGTGGGGGGGCTCAACCATGATAGCTCGTCCGTCTGATTGAAAGAATCCAATAATATCCAATAGTAGCACAAGAGTCGAAAGCATCAAATGCATCTCTTTTTAAAAAGTCTCAGCTCTTTGGACATCAACTCTTACGCTCAGTATCTCACCAGACACATTTCCATGTGGCTCACAATAGAAATGAGCAGATGACCAAATTTAACATTTCATAGATATTGTTAGTTTTTTCCAAAGTTGAATACTGGCCCGTTTCATCCATCCTCCTGCCGACGTGTGTCCAATCAGTCGGTGGATAAGTCGACTTTCCCTTGTTACACGATTTTATAAGAATCCTTTAGCGGACTAAGGGAAGTCGGTGTAAAGTGTGTCCTTCCATAGCAGCCAAGAAGGTACTTAAGACTGCAGATGCAACTTATAATTAGACTTAAAAATCTACACAAACGGGGAACAGAACTGGCAATATAGAGCAAACCTAGACGGTTCTCAAAATTTATCGTAAAATCTTGTGTGACTTTTGCGTGCTAACCCACATAAGGAATAATGTAATATTAACACCAGCCTGCAGAACTATCCCTCCCGTCTGTACAGACAACCTCGTCATTGACATTCCGATTAGCACTCAAGCGTGCTAAGGACCTAGTGGTAATATTTGTTCAAAAGAATAAATTATACGCTGCTTCATTGAAAGAAATTGACACGTAGGATACTGCAGGCCTCCTGGTTGGATGAATGGCATGATTGTTTGACTTATGTCGACGCTGTTATCAAATCGAATGCAAATGGTAGGCCGTGCTTTGAATGTAGTCTGACTCGGACAGACGATGACAAAACGCGGATTTAGCTTATCCAAGAAGGAAATGTCACACACTCACCACCGGGTCGAGGCAGCCACGCTACAGAGATCGATCATACGCGGTTAATATATGTTGGCTAAATATCATAAGCGGGAACGCTTGTCACATTTTGTTCTGCCTTCATTACGTTTTGTGTGTAAGGAGCACGGGTCATCCAAGCAGACAGTTTACTCTAATTGTCATGTCTCATGACGTAAACGTTTACACACTTGCCTCTGTCATGTCTTGTAAGTTTAGATCACTTAAAGTCACATCCTCTATCATCCACAAGTCCATTATTTCCAAATATCTGTCGTGCTCAATCATTCCGACAAGAGATACGCAACTGGTTACCAACATTCTGTCAGATCGCGTAACCTTAGCACCAGGCAGCGGACATATCCATCTACGAGTCAGTAGAATTATACGATACCTGTAATTCGTGTCGAAGTCCTCTCGCTTCACCTGCTATGATAAAACGCTATCCTCCTATACCAGTAAAGTCGTAAGTCTTCCGTTTGCCACTGAATCCTGTGTATTTCAGACCAGCACAGACGCTATTCATGACGATAATGGGAGGAGACATCGCACTGTCTTTCAGTAGGAAAATAGTTCCTGTTCACAAATGCTGGCCTGCTGCTCTTAAAGGTGTCTTGTCATTCGCTTTTAGATATTTTTTTCTTCTAAGGTGTTACAAGCATATGCTATTTGGTGCTGTACATAAGGAGCTGGCGGAAATGTACAACAACTTACAGATGTATGTATACATATTTCATAAACGTACAGACAAAGAATGTACATTCTTCACATATTCTCTATATATCTTTGCTAAGCAAAATGTTCAGAAAATGCTATTGTACAAAAAACACTGACCCATTCCTTCAGCTGCATTTGTCACATTGTTAATTGCTAACATTAATACGTTTAAAATTGCTTGCCAATGATTTATAATGAATCACTTTGTAAGCTTTAACATAATGGAATAGCGATGGACACTATGTTTGACATTAGTCACTCAAGCCTGTAATATGACACGAAATTAACATACGACTTCACAGAGCCAATTTATCATATTACCTACTTTTACATTAGGTCTGAAACGCTGTAGCTGATTGATGCTAATTATATGGAGACTGAGACAACCGGTAAAGAACAACAGACAAACAAATGAGCAGACCACAGCAGATGAAAGGTGTATGCCCTACAAGCGATGTTGGTGACGCGCCAAGGCTAACTCTATAGAGATTACGTATAGAAATCCTTATATTTTAATTATAAAAAGAAGGAAATGTATATCTATATTAATAATATTATCACTTTGTTTTTGTACAGAAAGGTAAAATATGAAAAGACTAAAACAGAAACATGTACCCGCACTTAAACCGAAAGATATTACAGTAACGTAAGGATTCACAAATTCACGTGTGATTACCATGGTCATGTTGTATAGTCGATCTAGGAAACAAGTCGTGAACTATATAAAACATCATGACTACAAACACTTATAAGTGTAGCTACGCAGGTCTAACTTCTCGTGTAGAGCTTTGATATTCACAAACTAGGTATATCAAGATGTCTGTACTAGATGTCGACTCCAGAGATACAGGAGGATGAAGCCCTCAGTGGAAATAGTGCGTTATGAATATCGATGTTTGGATTATGTTCATTAATGTATCTTGTGTTTCTGGTCTGGTTCCCTCTTTGAGGACGTGATATGTGACGTGATATGAGACGTGATATGTGACGTGATATGTGACGTGATATGTGACGTGATATGAGACGTGATATGTGAGGTGATATGTGACGTGATATGTAACGTGATATGTAACGTGATATGTGACGTGATATGAGACGTGATATGTGACGTGATATATGACGTGATATGTGACGTGATATGAGACGTGATATGTGAGGTGATATGTGACGTGATATGTGACCTATATTAATACAGCGGGTGTTGTCAATGACGCAGAAGATGTTACCTTTCAATAACACCTAACCCATATTCATGAAACCCATCTCATGCTCAAGCATGGATTTCGTGCTCGAACCATCTTTCTTGTAAATTTCTTTAATCATGTGGCAGGTCAGATAGTCATGTGGCAGGTCAGATAGTCATGTGGCAGGTCAGATAGTCATGTGGCAGGTCAGATAGTCATGTGACAGGTCAAAGTCAAGGATGAACATTTAAAATAGAATGCGGCTTGAAATTTCTCCCATATTCTTCCAAAAATTTTATCAAATGTGATTTTCAATTAATTAATCACCGCAACAAGAAATTGGGCTTGAGCATGAAACGTTTGGCATTAATACGGGCTGTGGTCTTTTCTCCTCATACTGTTTTTTCTAAAGTCTCCATTAACTACAATAAATATTGTAGTTGTTCATATTTTGGCCTTGATTTATTAATTTTTATTTGTATCATATAAGCTGTATACATAAAGCTATTCTGAACATGGAAGTAACATTACTCCGTCTGAAGTTTATCGCCATAAAACGTGTTTCACATGACTGCGTGTGAGGGTCTCACCTAATTAATATGCAATGTGAAAGACAAATACGCCTTAATTAACTATTTATTTGTTTTTCTAATAAGACACATGTTCTAAAGAAAGAATGATTTACAAGCCCCAAATAGCCTATCGTTCGTAAATAGGGAAATCTTATTCAACGTTCCCGAATAAACAACATGGCCACTCCCAATACCATTCGGCCCTGGTTGACCGTCTCCAGTAAATTACCATATGATCTATAGTATAGTAGCAGATCGGAATGTTCACTTAATGTGTAAAGATGGCATTTAAAGAAGACCCCAGGCTTGACATACAATATATAAGAACACAAGATAAATCAATGTGGACATATCCAAATGTAAATTCTCAATATGTATATATAAGTGTTTCCGCAGAATGATGAACAGAAAGTTATGTAAATAGATGTCCGCTACTTTAACCAGTCTGATTGGTACTCTAATATAGCAGAATTCAAACGGATACTTTTGCATAAATATGATAATCAGGTTGATAAAAACTATAGGGAAGTTTTATGGCCGCAATCATGATCTACTTTGGATATTTCCTATATCTTTGTGCGATATGATGGTTGATGTTCTTGATGATGCTCATCAATGCCTGTTGTGTTTTGTTTCTTTTTCACTACACCACGTCCTACTTTGAGGACGTGACATTGCTTTGATTTGACCTGGTTAAGCATGGAAGGGGTCGTCGATGAAGCGTGAAGACACCTACCCTCCGGAACACTTAGTCATAGTTTCTGTTACCATTTTAATGGTATCCATGTAAATCTTTCCATCTTCATTTGGATTTGTTGACTATGAGTTCTAATAACGGTTTTATTGACACTTCGGTATTCTATGTTTAAAACAGAACATTAACTGGATTGAACCTAGTTCTACATGGTGGGTACCGGCAATGAAGCAGAAAAGATACTTTACCTTCCGGAACACTTGGTCTTTTTTCTGTGGCATCTTTTCAAGGTCCTCCTTGTTAATCTTTTTTTTTCATATTGTTGCAAAGTTTCTTCGAATTTGAGTTCAAAGTATGGTTTTGTTTAAACTTTGTTGTTATCTTGTTGTTTTAATGGGATATTTGACTAACCATATTAGGTTCAGGGAATGGTTTTCCTTCTGGAGAACAACCTGGTAAATGGCTATCAATAGAGTGATTGCAGTTTGGTCTCTATTTTGTAAAGAACATGTTACATGTACCACATTCGATTATTTATCAATATGTCTCATCAATACATTGCTCAAAACAAGAAATAGGACAGTTCGACATGATATATAATACTTAGCAGGGATAACAAAGTCAAAAATAAATTCAATTTATCTTATTAATTTCTTTTTCATGAGATTCATCAATAAATTGTCAACAACAACTGATACCTATACCACCCACAATATGGGCTGTTTGGGCCCCCTCAAATAGATAAATATGACAAAATCTGTCACCTCAAATAGATAGATGTGACAAAATCTGTCACCTCAAATAGATAAATATGACAAAATCTATCGCCTCAAATAGATAAATGTAAAATTTTCTAGCTAGATCCGAAAATGACTCTGTGATCAGTCGTCATTTTGAACAGCTGTCTTTAAGTGCAAAATACATAGTGGTAATCTATTATTCCTGGTGGCAACCTCTAAACCGCTCAAAAATAATAAAATAATAATCCATATGTCCATAGTCCATCATACCAACACTCTGACAAAATGTCACCTGAATCAAACGGTGTTGGTGAAGCCATGACGGTTTGGACTTGCTGACTCCAAGAAGACCAGAAGCCTGTAATTCCATAGGTATGCACCTGTCAATAAAAAATAAAAACAGCAGCAGACAAGGTAAAGTTGTGAGAAGGTGGGTGGGTGATGATTTTTTCCCGTTGACAGCTCGTATCCATTCAGCTTTGTAAGATTAAGCCAAGGGAGGACATTCCCTTCGTTTTCAAAGTGTAACAACACTATCCATTTGTACTCTGATAAATAGATTTATTTATTACAAAATAAATCCCAATAATTAACACATAGGGACAAACACATTTATAATTAAGACGGTATAATTTAGAAATACAAAACACAGCAGCTCTTTAATGGAGGTCGTGTAATAGTTATCATAACACAAGGACGAAACTCATTAAGTAAGGTTAAAGACTATTATTTAATTACATTTAAGGATAACAAATCCTCAAATAACGTTGTATTTATTATTCATCATTATGAAAACTATTCAACTGCAGTTGTATATGTTACCTAAAAGCTTTATATATTTTATTACCAACAAACAAAGATTACAAAGCATTGATAAAGGTTAAATTTATTAAATTATCAATTCTGAAGGACACCGACTCTTTAATAGTGGTTGTGTGCATTATATTTATTGTTACAAAAGGAAAACATCTTTTTATAAAGGTCGTGTGTATTATAATTAATCATTGTGCAAACAGCTGATATCATTGTATAAAGAGCTGATATTGTTATGTATACAGATGGTCATTGTGAATCCGACACCTAAGCATCGTCATGACAACTTAATGACCAATAAGTGAACAGACAAATGACTCGTTATGTGGAGATTGACACACTGCATTTGTCTGATAACAGGAAATACGACAAACGTAATGTTGATGACACGGAATAAGATTGATTTATATAATACTGTAATTGTTCAGTAGAAAACATAATATGATTTTGTTGAATTAGAATGCCGTTAGATGTCTGCTATCTGTTGATGACAGGTATATCGTAAACGATATGACAAGTGATCAGCCTAATACAGATTGATGTATGCTGGAGTTGGATTTAAAAACAAATCTAATTATTCAAAGCAAAATCTAATTTAGTACCTTCTGAAAAGTACGAAATGATTTAGAAAAAAAGGGAATATTTTTAATGCGTCTACCAGGAAATTATTTACATAATGTACCTTTGTTTTTAACGGTCATGACCTTAAATAAAAAAAAAATTACCTATCCCTAACTTATCTCTCTTCCTTATTTCCGTGTTTTTATACTATGAATTAATATATTGTATTATTCTTTATGGAAAAGGGATGAAAGCATTGGTAAGGTGCTTTAATTGATCCTTTCTGAGTTTTCCTACGCTTTAAGATTTAAGAGATGAGTCCTATCATATTTATTTTGAAATGAAACTGTATTACTATATATCATATAGTAAGAATAAGAGACAGAAAGAAGTGTCAATGCAGCTGTCAAAGAAGAGGGATTACAGCGCAAATTGAATACACTCAGTCAATATATCTGTTACAACGTGAGGTGTACAGTGGGTTTAATCGTGAATCATGTCTTAGTCTCATATTTATTCATCTCTTATAAAGTTGTGTTATGTAAAGTTGTACATTTAAAAAAAATGGATTCTATATTGATATGGTCGTCTTTATAGGGAAATGATCGAGTTAGTCGACTAAATTAATGAAAACCATGGTAATCATGACATGTCTAACAAAACTCAATATAATAATAAATGAATCATCAACTCATAAACTTGACATTAGTAGCATGCAGCGCTGCAGTTCAATCGAACATACCTTAAAAGGTGGAGTCGTGAGTACGTAACAGGGGTGACGTCAAATATATAGTTTGTCATGTAAACCGTAAATAGCATTATCAAACATATCATGACTTAAATATTTAATTTTCTAAACATGTAAATGTTATATATATAACTCAAACCCAATATTGGAAATGTCAAAGGTCTGCTGGAATCTAACTCAAACCCAATATTGGAAATGTCAAAGGTCTGCTGGAATTTAACTCAAACCCAATATTGGAAATGTCAAAGGTCTGCTGGAATCTAACTCAAACACAAGATTGGAAATGTCAAAGGTCTGCTGGAATCTAACTCGTCTGCTTAAATCTAACTCAAACCCAATATTGGAAATGTCAAAGGTCTGCTGGAATCTAACGCAAACACAATAATGGAAATGTCAAAGGTCTGCTGGAATCTAACTCCAAACAATATTGGATATGTCGAAATTCTGTAGGAATATCTTGCCATCGCACTCAAAGATAGCAATGTCAACCAGTATCTCACACGATGTTTTTATATCAACACGGTATTTATTTAATATCATTTTGGCATTTATGGTTTTCTTCACACAATAACCTAACCTATAACCATATGTATATTAGTAGTAAAAATGCATCTAAGTAGAACTTACTTACACTGTAATGTTTGGTGCCGTTTATATTAGTCGGGTAAGTCAGTAAAAGTTCCAATAGAGTATATTGCAATAGTGTTAATGGATCAATATATGAATAATTAAACGTGTAATGATAGTTCAAAATAACAAAAGTATTGATATCGTTAGCAATGACTATGAAAGAAAAACATAAAACAAACTTTATAAGGCCCAACGAGCCGTGGAATTATGTAACTATGTAAAACACGCGCGCCATTGTTCTCTTTGTAAAGGTAAAACATGTGCACCGAATGACGCTGGACAACCTTGTCCAGACGATGTACGCGAACACACAGAGAACAAGGCTGTCCTGTCATTAGAATTCAGGCATGTTGCATACTTCTCTCAAAGGTGTGTGCACACTTCAGGTAAAAGTAGGTGACAAATGCTCCACGGTAAGTGTTCAGACAGTCTGACAATTGCTAAACAGTCACTGTCGTTATAATACAGGATGATATATGTTTGTATGGTTTATTAAGAAGAATTACACAGATTAAATTGTTGTTTTATCACACAGTATTACTCTTATCAAATGCATATTTCTACAGAGACTGTATTATATTTTGATACATATATTTACACAGAAAAACATATGCCTAGAGTATTATACATAATATATGTATGCTTCATTACAAAGTATTAAACACATTTCATATGTATGTTATATTTTTATAATTGAATATGTTTTATTGTTCTACATATTTAGATATAGTAGAGTTCCCACAACGAGGTCCCGTGACCACTTTTCCCGGACCAAGGTTTGAGAGTTGATTTTAGTCAATTTGAGGGTGCTGATTAAAATGAGCTGGGGTGAACCTCGTGAAAATGTGGGCTAACTCGGCCAGACGCGAAAATTCAAAATGGCCGCCACCCGTCGTCTGGTATATCAAAACAATACGTATCTTTGCTTCTAGATGTCCGTTTTATATGATTTTTGTGTTTAAATATATGTTTGAAGGGTCAGGGATTTTATTTATTAGTATAATAACTTGATTACAGTAAGCTTTAGAACGAAAACTGGTCTGTTATTGATTTGCTGACAAAAACCAGGATAATCGCAAGCGGACTGCAAAGGAAAAGACCAGGAAGACACCCTTAATGGTTTGGATGCAAAGGTTTCGTCTTTGACCAATGTAAATTACATAAAACAAGCATTGTATGAAATGTCTGGTAAATGAATTTGTTTATTCCGTGTTTAACGTCATTGCAACAGCCAGAATCATATGACTGGTTTGTTTTTAATTTGTTTGACGTCCTATTAACAGTTAAGATCATTGAAGGGCGTGCCTCCATGTGTTGTGCAATTGTGTATCTGTGTATGTGTCCAGAGACAGGGTATGTTGGTGTACTTGTCTCCTTGTGATAGCGCGGATCTGATGCCGACTTTATAGTGCTATCTCACTGAAATGCAATGCCGAAGGCATCCAGCACAGCATTCCGTCCAGTAACATTATACTGACAACGGGTGAACCCGTTGTTGCCATTTACCTAAATGCTGAACGCTAAGCAGGGACTAACAATTACCTTTTTTAAGGAATTTGGTATGTCCCGGCCTGGGAACAGAACCCATTGCCTTCCTCACATGGGCGAACGTTCAACGTTAAAGCCAAAACTGAGGTGTTGCCAAGCAAGGCGCAAGCAACTTTCAATTGAAGTGCTTGTATTGTATTGTAAATGAATTTAAGTAATAAATATTGTTTAAACCAGGGCGCAAGGACATAAAGGGTAGTTAGAAATAAAAAGAAATATAATACAAATCCCAAATATTGCAATTGGTGCAGGGGATTTATTTTGGTCGCATTGTGTCCATAAAATAGAGGGCACAAAAGAAATCCCAAATGGTTAACATGAGGACGGTTGTCTAGGTAGTCACCGCCACAAACAGGAAAAGAAAAAGATCTAAAGTGTTGTAATGGGAGAAGCAGATCAATGTTTGTCTCTTCCATATCCCCTTCGTAGAAGACACGGACGAAACCCCCCAATTCTGTAGGGGCTTTTAAATTAGTCGCTTATTATGGTCATGCAGTGGGATTCAGCAGACTTATTCTTTTTCCAAATTGCACAGGTTATCGGGTCAATGAAACATGTAGGCTTTCAATCACCATCTTCATCTTTATCCAGAGTCACTTCATGTGGTGGGATGCGGCACTTGGACTTCTTTTTCAACCGATCCCACTTCAGTGTTCTGGTTTCACCTAAAGGCTAACTAATTGTATCATTGTAGATGTGTCGAACAGTGAATATGGACATTTGCTGAAGAACCTCTTGTGTCACTGGAAATGCTTTGCAACATCTTTCAAAAGATTGCGTGCCTCATGAGTTTCTGTTTTCCATTTCCATAGAAGTCAGATTTTGCATCACAACCACTGTGGATATGTAATGCAATCAAGGATTTAGCTACCGCAACAGAGCCAAGACCTCTGCAGCTAATGAAATTGTCCTTTCGTTTGATAGCAAATGTGCCCTCTAGCTGATGTACAATTGCAAGATATGCAGAAAAATAACAACATCTGTATCCTCGGCATTAATCACCATTGTCCAAATCTCCTGCTTTTCGGATTTGCGAATAGTTGAAGAACAGGATTGTGTCTGCATTCGAATTCTTCAATACTTTCACCAGTGGAGGTGTTCAATCAACTTTGCCTGACGGAGTACACAAAAGAGTCATTTTCTGTGTGTTTCTTTGCAAGCTTGGTGAACTGCATATGTTGTACATCAGCTTGAGGGCACACTTGCTATCAAACGGAAGAAAAATGACATTAGCTGCAGAGGTCTTGGCTCTGTTGAGGTAACTAAAACCTTAATCCCATTACATATCCACAGCGGATGTAATACAATATCTGGCTTCTATGGACATGGGAAACAGAAACTCAGGAGGCACGCAATCTTTTGAAAGATGTTGCAAAGCGTTTCCAGTGACACAAGAGGCTCTTCAGCAAATGTCAACATTCACTGTTCGACACATCTACAATGATAAAATTAGTTAGCTAAACATGACTCATTAAAGATATATACACGATGATGAGGATGACGAATGTAATGATGCCGAAGTAATATGTAGTGACTCTGGATCTGGAAGATGGTGACTGAAAGTCTACATATTTCATTGACCAGACAACCTGTGCAGTTTGGAATAAGAATAGGTCTGTTGAATCCCACTGCATGACCATAAGAAGCGACTAATGTGAGAGCCCTGCAGAATTGGGAGGTTTCGTCCGTGTCTTATACGAAGGGGAAATGGAAGAGACAAAAAATGATCTGGGTCCCCATTACAACACTTTAGATCTTTTTCGTTTCCTTCCTTTCACGTCTTCTTTCTTTTCTAACTACTTGCTGTTTGTGGCGGCTACTACCTAGACACCCGTTCTCATATTAACCATTGGGAATTTGCTTTTGTCCCCTCTATTGTCCCCTCTATTTGGGGACATACAAGCGACCAAAATACATCTGCTACACCCATTGTAATACTTGGGATTTACATTATAGTTCTTTCTATTTCTAACTACCCTTTTATTTCATTGCGCCTTGCTTGGCAACACCTCACTTTTGGCTTTAACGTTGAACGTTACAACGTTCGCCCAGGTGAGGAAGGCAATTGATTTTGTCCCCAGGCCGGGAAATACCAAAGTCCTTAAAAATGGTAGTTGTTATTCCCTGCTTAACGTTCAGCATTTAGAAA
>JAUMHH010102757.1:0-21590 GCA_032359455.1 Chlamys rubida
ACCATCGTCATTTAGTCGTAAGAATAGCTCTTTTGAGCTAAAGTTATTTTGTTACAAACACGACTCTAAATAAAAATTCTTGTATCTTGGATACCCACGGTTGATTTCGCTTCAGTACTGAGTGAGTACCGAAGCGAAATCAACCGTGGGTATCCGACGATGCTCTGATGAGTGAGTACCGAAGCGAAATTAACCGTGGGTATCCGACGATGACTTCGGTACTAAGGTGTATTTTCTTTTCTTTTCTACTCCACCACACGTTCTGAAGACAACCTTGCACCATATATGCCCAACTAAACAGAGACCAAATTCTTGTTAAAATCGAAAGTAAGATAAAATCTTCGATGATGGGACAAGGTAAGCACGTGGGGTATTGGGGAAATTATTGATTCTTGAACATTTAGCTGATATATTTACACACGTTGCCCAACGAAGGGGTTTGTTTTCCGTCTACACCGAAATCATTTTACTAATTGGTGTTTAATGCCGAAAGTTTGAACGATCAAATGGTCGATTGTCCTATATCAATTATGTTTGTGTTAATAAGACCACATTTTCTGATTGCTCTTCTCAGCGTTACAAACTCTAATCGGTATTGATCCCTCCGTGCCAACCTCCCGCGGGCTACACTTCTTAACGCCTGCAAATATGCCTGATAAATAGCGAAAAAGTTGACTAGGTTTTGTGTTTAAGAACGTGACTTCTACCCGTCCTTTGACACTTCAACAGCTCTAAAACCCTGCAGTATCCCTCTGAATGATCGTCCGAGACAACTAATTCGGGACCACAAACGCAGCTCTGAACTTGAGCAGAGGACAATATTCTGTCATTCGGAACTTTCAAGTATGTTCGAAGCAACATCAATGCCAATCAGGAACCGTCGGCATTTTCCTCAAAAGAGTAAACATTTTTCGTAAAGTGCCGACGGTTCCCGATTGTATCATTGCATGTCACGAAGGCAGTTACGTGTTGGCGATATTGTAACGCCAATCAAGAACAGAGCATATATGTCATGTCCAATTCCTGTTCTGCCAAATTTCGAAAATGACACGTGCTTTCCATAAATGAAATATCGAAAATGACAATAAGATTATCTCATGTACTGTCATTTGGTTTAGACATTTACGTACCTGATGACGTGGCTTGTAGCAGAATGGCGATGGTCAGGTCGACTACGGTTTCCATGGAGACCTTGGGTGGGGTTGCGATCTTGATACCCCGTCGATGACATTCTTCGGTGTCGATGTGCCCGAGATCCTCAGAAATTGTCCCGACGACCTTAAGACTGGGACCTGAAATGTGAAAACAGTAGTAAATAATTTCTTGACATCAAAAACATGTAAATAGTTTATACAAGAACCATCAACAAAATTGTCCAAACACGAATCCCCTAAATCGAGCCTATGCAATTATTTATGATCATTTGCGTGAAAGTAGTCTATTATGGCCTAACATGTACTTAGATTGCACTGAAACTGTGTTTGTAGATATCGATTACTCATGTTCACCAGGGGTGTCTTGGTTAAGAAACATCGGGTAAAAAACCCCAGATATTACTTTTATCCCGAAATCGAGAGCGTGAGATCGTAAACAGATATGATAAAATATTCGCAATATATTTCGAATTTTCGGTAAACACACAATCTCGAAATAACGCAAAAATGAATTCCCCGTGTATACAATAAATGTTTATGATTCTTTAATCCAGTTTAATCCGATCAAACACATGTGTCGGTCGTTCATAATAGACTTTTTCACCACGAGCGGTCAAGCAGTAGGTTGTTTTCATGTTACCATGTAGGGGTCAACTAAGGTCAGCATAGGAGTATATTTTTCAAGGACGTTAAAAGCCGTATATATAAACTGTAACTCATAACATCATAACTAAACCTTGATGAATACAAATGTAACCAATTGAAATAAATTAATTTTATCCGCAAATACTCTTGTTCAATTTAAATGTGATTCTGGGCATTAACAAATCAAGCGTTGACACTGGACATTTATTTAGTACATGTACAAAAACATCTCACACAGCAACAGTTGTCATAGAAACCCCTGAACATGTACACCGTTGTCATAGGTTTTAATCCAATCGTGTTTTATAACAGCAATGTACTCTAAACTTTCGTAATTATTTGCTAAGCATTCGATGCACAATAAAGCTAAGCCCAAACTCATCTATTACAGATAATACTTGCACTAAACAAAATCATAGACAAGAGCGGTAACAAACAAAATACATGTATGAAATTACAGTAACAGGGACCGAAACGGCACAAGAACAACAGGGAAGACAACGTGAGCCATGGAAAACAATGTAGACGAAGTCACAAAATTCGAAAGGGAACGTGTTTCCTGTAATGATACATGTACCCCGCCATGCAATATCTTTACCCGGAGTTGTCGTCCCTTACTCTCAATGTTTGGAACGAAAACGCAGGTTAGAGATTACCCGCCAAAGTGTCACCCGTACAGCCTAATATAAGTATTTCAGTGACGTATATATAGATGTATCAACACTTTAACTAACAAAACAAGTTTCAGGATGTTGACCGAGTTGTCCGACATCCAAACCTAAATTTACAATGTACGTGTCAACTTACATGAACAACACTGCACCTAGCACTAGCACTGTAGGAATGCACTAGTGATAGATACAGTGTAGGTGGGTTATTAGACCGTGTGTGTTTTTTGTGTATTTTCTTTTCTGGTGCGTACGTACTCGTAAGCAGTATGAAAAGTTTTAGAGATTTCTAATGATCAACACCTGAACACCTGACCGAAACAGGAACCACCACCCCCCCCCCCCCCCTCCCCTCCACACACTTCTAAAGAAAAACACCTACACCGATTGAATTGCATATAAGTGAGTAAATAAATAAACTGTGTGTTGTTTTGTAAATCAATGCTATTTTTGTCATGTGTTATAACAAACCTCCCACACATCTAGTAAAGTCTCAAAATATGCTCGGTCTTATAATTATCAACAGGTCCGGGTGAATAGGTGATGACGTCATCAGTATCAGATCACAAAGGAGAGATGCCCTCGGATGACCGAGCAGATATTATTCACTAATCGTATGATACGTGTATGTGTATTGTGATAACAACTTCCCGTTGTGGTTTGGCGTCACTGTCCTCTACACATTATACCCGGGCGAGCATTATCCTCTGGAGAAAACTACAGTAATATAGGCTTTGCCTGTTGTTTAATCCAATTGATGTTTTTGTCAATAACATTTGTTGAAATCAGAAATCCTCTGCGGATTCGGGGGTGGGGGATCTACCTATCTATCTATATGTTATACTCCACAGAGACCAAAATGGCTTTAATGCGGAGGCGACCAATGTGGGTCCTACGCTATATCCGTTTTTTTCTTTACTTTTTCCTATGACTGCTGACGAAAACGTATGAGCGACTTAAGAGGGGGGCGGGTGGGGGTTACGTAATCCATATACCGACATGGATTCGTGTCTCCCATTACAAAACCTGACCCTCTGTACCGGTTTTCGTTTTCTATTTTCTGTTGCGTGACTGTCTCTCTCGGTACATAAACCAATGGTTAGCCTGTTGTCAGATTAATAGGACCGGGTTGGTTGTCCTGTTACTGTGTCAAGGTTTTGCCCTTTCATTGTTGTTTGTTGTGAACCTAACAAGGCTTGAACAGCACTTATATCCAGCATGCGACTGGAGTCCGATTCTTTCAAGGCTGGTCGGCTTAATTTTTCGTTAATCTATGTTTTAACTCAAATTGTTGATCGCTTCGTGTATTTTAATACAGTGAAGATATTAGTATTTATCTGAAGCTAGTGATGATCTGAACCAAGTAATCCCTGGGTTAAATATTGATTTACAAGATAGAGTTTCTATATACATATGTATTCTATGTTTCATGAATAATTCATGCAAATACACCTATTTAACCCTTTCACCCCTAGGTAACTTTAGTAGACTCTACCATACATTGATCTGGATGAGTCCATTATGGTCTACAGTGGTGAAAGGGTTAAACAAATCAAGACAGTAAGTATAATTTACAAAATCTTCTTGAACTCCATTTACTGTACATACTTTATGATTTGTCTGCAGTCTGTTCTACATCTAAACCATACAAACATACCTACACATCTTCTGTACTGTGTGGAATATATACAATGGTTATCTGTAGACAGCACGGCATACCAGAAACATAATTTGTCTCGTAAGGTGTCATATAGAAATTATATTAGGTTTTATACTTGGGATTATTTTTCACACTCAATTTTCACTGGTACAGATGAGATTTTCAGTTTGGTGTTTATATGATCAGTGTAATGTTGAACAATTTGATTTGGTAGTCTGTTTCTACACCGTTCACACAGCAACATATTACAACGGGCACGACTGAAGCTACATTCAGTTGTTGTTGATTGTAAAAGTGATGGCTAGTAGCTCTGGGCTGTATAGTATGGCAACAAACAATTAAATGATGTGTAGAAACTTCACAGTACATGTACATAATATTCATGTTACAAACCCTCAGGTACTAGTACATACTACTTCAATCTACAACAGCTAAGTACTTGTAGATACCCAGGTAATTATCTCTGTGTATGGAAATTCAATCCTTGCAATATTTCATTATCACATGTATTTGTAAAATTTTTGAGGCCAGCTTACCCGGGGAAAGGAAATACTCTTGGAACATTGTGGAATGTTCATACTTTATAACACTGTTTAAAAACAGTGATCTGTGTACTAATGGTAATGTAATCCGTAGTTAAAACAGTGGACATTTTCAATAGAATTTATACAGGCAATCTTTCCACGTTGAAACATACCATAGCATTAGATATTGACTAAGTGACTAAGAACCAGTTTGAAATAGTGTTCTAAATGTTTTCTTTACTAACCCACCCCCTGACTGAGGGATAGCATCAATCCTGTTGAGGTTACCTCCCTTGCCACATATTGCAGAGTTCTGCCTAGCTAGATCTGGATATCTTGATAAAGACAGTTTGAGATGTGCTTGTATAAATAAGTGTTGCTAATGTATAGACTTAAATTATAAAATTCAATGAGAATGGCAGAATTAATCTCTGTGCATGTATACCAGCAACAGGCTAACAGCTATCATGTAAGTTGGGATATGTTCATAATTTTTCAAGATACCTCATTTCAATTCTTGTATTGTAAAATTCCTTAGTCCATACATATTGTATTTTGAAGAAAATATATATCGTAATAAATATTTAATAAAAACGTTATTTCCTACCTTTTAGAAGTTGATTCTTAAATACAGTTTATTAGCATCTATATTGTCGTTAACGGTGTCAAATTTCTTGAAATAACATCAACATTTGCACTTTAAAAGAAACCATGTATGTTCTAATGCCATCTGCTATTTTCACTGAAATAGAGCAATTATGTAAAGAAAAAATTCATTTAGATTTATGTTTTGTACAAAAATTGTCTTGGTTTAACTGACCTGCTCTAGATGTACCTGTAATTATATTAAAGACTGTGTACTCATGGACAACTAGGCATTAGTTCTGCATAGTTGCTTCAAAACTTGAGTTTTCCACAATTAGTGAATTATGTGTATAAAAGCCTGCTGATTCCTGTTGGGGGAGCTATCAGACGGATTGGGGGAGACAAAGCAGGTCTGTATGTGTATTGATTATATGACCGGACAGTTAGTCTCTATGGATCTCATATTAATTGATTGCACCTTGGTTGTGACAGTGTCGGTGACGGGAAGCAAATTAGGTGAACTGGCTTAAGCTGCTGCAGAAAATGTCCTGAAGTTGTGTCTTTGTTAGTTTTGAAAAGGAAAAAATAATTATCAAATATTGAATAACACTTTGGAGAAATTTCTAAAAAGGATCAATATACTGACTTGGGATTATATTTACAGAAATTATATGAAGCCTGTCATTAATAAATATTTCAACAACCCTACATATCTCAAGAAAAACCATATATATGTTACCGGTATATAGAATTTTCTATGAAACATGAATTCTGAATGGTGATGGTTAATTTATAAGCATTAACTGTTGCTTAGCCCCAATTTTAAAAAGAAGTCTTGTATTCATGAATTTGATGATCTTGTCAACATCTGATGATATGATCATATAGTATTTGAAAGCTGTACATGTATTCTTCTGGTCACTTAGATTTAGACAAAAATGGACTAATTTCTATGTGATATTTGATGGTTTCGACCTTTCATATCATTCATCCTCCAGCGTAATTCTGTAATCCTGTCTGGACACACACAAGCCCCCAGCCACTACATAATTTTATATAAACTGTTTATCTACACAGACAGTAAAGGCAGAACTCCTGTGAAACATATGTAGGACACATTTATCCGACCCTGTCAGGCAGTCAATCTGAATCTTATAAATGTTTCTCTCAATCCAGGATCATCAGTTTTGTCAGCATGAGGTTCATCCCCAAATCTAGGTCATATAACCAGGTTGATGGAAATTCTGGTAAAATTTCTGCTGAGTTCTAACTAAGATTTGGTTATTGTATACGTATCATCAGCTTGTTACAGAATCTGACTCATCATTACAGAATCCAACCCATCATTAAACACAATCTGACTTGATTGCAGTGATCATGTTATAGTCATTTTTGCGATATTTCATATTTAACATTAGAATTGGTAAAATATACTTCACAGGATTATTTAGAAAATGCTGAAGTAGATGGATTGCTTCAATTTCATTCCTAAGTCACCACGATGCTACAAGTTTTACATGTATACATGAACGTCTTTAAATGTTGATGGATTCTTCAAGAAAATGGTTGAGGATTAAATATTGACATTCTAAATCTGGATTATGAAATTGAAGTGGCATATGGATATATATACAACTTCTTTTTTTTTCATCGTTTGAAGAACTTTCACCTCTAAACAGATTTTGATCCAATTTGGTGGACAGGAAACTCCAATATTGTGCCATTATGAAACAATTGAATTATGAGACTGAAGTTTTTGTCTGGAAGCCTTACAAAAGATATAATTTATTTGATGGTATGGGAGTAAAGAGGCCAAAGGACACCGTTTTACATCTATTCTGGACCTTATTACGGACAAAAACCAATATCCTTTATGTATGGCCATAGGATGATTACATTAGACCTGCAGCCTCCAAAGGCAATGTTCCGTCACAACTCTCACCAGTGCCATAGACACTCAGTCGATGGTGAAGACCAGTACATCCATATAATGAAATCTTTCCCGCTGATAAAAACCTACATCAAATTATCCAAGTGCTGTGATGAACATGTGCATGACTTGTCCAAACCACCTAGTTTACTCACATAAATCATAAAGACCGGAAACCTTCCAAGTAAAACTGAAGGACCAATGTATTGTAAAAGCACCTCATCAGCAGAATTGAATTTTACAGGTTTTAGTAGAAAGGAACACTTGTAAATTTAAGGTTTAAATTAGCTCCCTCAGGATTTGATACAAAGGTACCAGAACCTCAATACACAAGCTTCTTCATCAGTTGTATTTCCTTTAAAATATTAACTCTAGTGTTAAAGTTCTTCTAATTATCACTTCATCCAAAGACTTATTGATTAGAGAGATCCTTTTTATCCTAGGCCTGATGACCGTGTCGTTGAGGTCATTGTCCTATAGTGGTCAGATACACTAGCATGGTCATCTGTAGGATAGACAGGCATGTAATGACCTTGCCTGCAAGACATATTGCCAGGCAATTTGAACCTCATCACATTAGTGTGGGGATACCAAATGCACCTGTGGATATAAAAAAGGAATCACACCAAATTGATGGATATATGTATCATATTTTTCTGACTTTGTTTATAAAACGGAAATGTGTTGCCATGGCAGCCCTTCATTTACTGCCAGGTGGAAAGAGTCGAGGGTAGAATTGTTTGACACACGGGTCACCATCATCATGTGTTTATGGGGAGCATGCTTATAATATGTTAGTCTAGCACAAGCTGTGTCCTGCTCTCATGATTCTCCATCATTTATTCAACTGGTCCATCGTATGGACAATGGTAGAAAGGTAACTGATATGCCATTGATGGCATTAGTGAGCTGTGTGCTAGGACAATGGCACCAATACCTGGTCTATGATCACTGATGAATTGAAGTTTTTCTAGCAAACAAACGACGTAATAATGTCTGGAAGCGGGTGTTATTGAAGTAGCTAGTGATGTGTGTAAACCACTAATCATGTCTGTCTGTTTTACCTGGATACAGATCCAATCAGATTGCAGGAGGCATACTGAGTCCAGGTATCAATATTGACAGATTTATGGATATCTTGTTTTCTACTCCATTAATGTTTAAGCAAGAAAGAAGTGATTATTGTTTACTGAGAGAATATGTAGACTTGTCCTTGACAGCAGTGCTTGAACATTCACCAATAGTAGGAAGTTCAATGGACATATTTCCAAAGATCAAGAAGTTGAAGTTGTGCACACCATTGGATTATATATATATATATTATAACCTTTACCTTACCTGTATTGAGCAATGAAGGAACAGACCTAAGTATAGGTGTCACATTGTACACATGAATAAAACCTGTATGTGATACCCAAGTTCTTCAATAAGACGAGTGACAGTGACCTGTATGTGCACTTGTCACAGCATTTGTACCTATGATGACCATAGCCGCGTCCTCTATATTATATAACTGACCGTACAAACACTGGACAGCGTGACGGATCCTGGAACAGCATGTTTGGGAAAATCTGTGGACTTTACATGAAGGTCATTTTAGATTCAGGTAATTTTCAATGAGTGTATGGATTTTGCCAATGCCTGGTAATGAATCAATGGCTGATACAGAAGTAGGAGCCTTAATGTGTATCCAGCTGCTTCGGTTGTGTTCTATTGAGCGGTTTTACCTCCAAGTATTGCCGTTTGGCTCATTTTCAGCCGTACTAAGTGCAGCAATAAGATTGAAGGCTTGCTGTGGTCAAGATGTGATCAAACTTAATGAAAAAATCTCCATTTCCTTTTGCTGCCTTGCTGTCCCATTTACAATTACTACATGTGGAGTAGAGGTTACACAAAGCTTGATCGGTATCCTGGTGAAAGCTTATCTATAGACAAAGCTTGAGAATATCATTTAATGTTGTGAGATCATTAAATATGTACAGGTGTATATATATATGGTAGAAATGTTACTTTAGTCTATATAAATGGTGATATCATACCTCCACATAATTTCATATATATAACGGTAATGCAAGTAATGGGGTGTACAGTTTTATTAGTCTAACACTGACTCAGGGCTAGTACATTTTTTATCAGGGGTAGTGAAAGTTTCAATATACAGTAATATGAAAATGTAACTTGAGCTAGTAGACTTTGCAAAATCTGCCGCTTGGTACCATCTTGGTACTTGAAAGATGAAATTGTACACCTCTGTATATTACTATAGTGCATAAATTATATGTGGTCTTTAGGATGTACATGTAATGCTGAAAGGGATTTTATTGATTGCTTGTGGAGATATATGCAATTAGATATAGTTGGTTATGAAAAAGAGCGAAATTAATGGGTCATTAATATATTTTGGTTACCGAACTGGAAGTAGATGCAGTTGGTTGCTTATGGAAATGGAGATAAGTCCAATCAAGTTCAAATCTCTAGCATTGTGGATATTTAAGTGAATCTTTATGGACATATACATGTCCGTATACATATGGTGCAGCGTTTTCTGGATCCTCTTCCATATGAGCCTGTCCCCAACCTCTCCTTGGTCTTGTTAGCCCAGTAATACTGGTACCTCTCTGGTGCAGTAGAGATGACATCTGGAGAGAGGAGGGGGGTGGGGTATTAATATATAGCAGCACGAGCTAGAATCCAGTAGGGTACCCAAACAGCTGGCTTGATTTATACACCATAGGCACAGACTTCTCAAATAGTTTAGCTATAAATCTTTTTTTTTTCTTTATGTGTAAGACCTTGCACTGAGTTATTAGGTACTTTGAGAACATTATAGCTACACTTAGTTAGGAAGATAATTCAGCATTTTTACAATGTGATGAGTCGGGACAATCAGTGGTAGAGATCTGTCTCACCACACCTTTTTTTCCATTGACATACATTATATGCCTTTTTTTTCTTCAAAATCATCAAAATATCTTTAACACAAGCTCAGTCTGCCTTATTTTTCCTGGTGTTTGTATAGTGATAGGTGACCTGTCCTGTATATGTGCAGGCTTGCAAGAACAAAACCGTACAGGGCTGTATCTACACAATCCTGGAAAGATTGTACGGTATTTCCTTATTGATCATGACTATTAATCTATATTAACTTTCAAGCAATTTTGATGAATATGACATGAACATGATATTGAGTGATTCGGAAACGCAAAAACCCGAGGACAATCATTGATTTTGAGGACACTGTCAGGGCACCCTCATAATAGGTAGGAAATAGCCCATGACTCATGGTTGTATAGGAGATCAACTGAATGTTTTACTGCAGAAAGGTAATTGATAAAAGGTCAATAAAGTGTGTCCGCTGTAGGCCAGTCAGAGACCGTATTGATTTACATAACTCTATTGTGACTTTCAATTTTCGGATTAACCACACTTCCATTCAGCAAGATTAGTTTTCTCCAGACATCACAACTGGAACATTTTGATTGGCTGTGTTTGTGCTTTATGGGCGTTTCACAGGGAGGGTATTGATTATAGGGGCAGAAAGGGACATAACACTGGCATATTGGCAATGTTTATTTTCCATTGTTGTTGCAGGAGTTTATTGAGGGTCATGTGGGGAAATTAACTATGTGTTTTATTTGAAATAACAAAAAGACACAGTGCTTGTACAATATTAGATATGATATATATATATACCCGATAAGAGATTTATACAGAGGATACCTTGAGGGAGCTGATATATCTATATAAAGAGGAGAGTAGTGTATACCTTGACAAGCCTGCAGGTATTTGGCATGACAGGTGGCAGGCTGAAATGATCAAGAGTACCTGTAGTAATTATAAGTTCATAGAGGTCACATCTCTCACCTGACACTGGACAAATTAGATGAACAGATTGCACTTCCTTAATAAATATCATAAAAATGTATTCAGCCAATAGGGACTTCATTGATTATACCTGTAGCAGATATGCAGGATCATAGGTTCATGTTATTATCAGAAAAATCAGACAATGAATGTTGTTGTTTGAAATATTTTTTCATTAATGTGTAATGATTGTAATTGTATGGTCTGATGCTACCTGATTGAATCTTAATATGCAAGCCGAGGTCATAGGTTACCTGATCAGGTCAAGGGTCATGAGCTTGGTCAGGTCGGGTTAGTGATGTGATTTGGACATAGCAGTAGTGGTGCCATTGTGGTCAGAGTCCAGTCATCATAACCTGCAGGATAACATGGGATTTTAGGATGTTTTAATGATTGTGGTGAAAACATTCAAGTATCCTTTTTTCAGTTTGATAAGAATTCAATGAGATTATCCAGTTTTTTTTGTACAAAGGGACATTTTACAGGTAAAAAACCACAGGTAGGACACAAAGAGATGGCAATCAATAAGTGTAATGAGCCATCCAGTAGCCATCAAACTGTCGAAGCATGTATATGTGCCATTGGAAAACTGGTTTATTTGGAGTTCAAAACATTATTTGTTTGTGCATTGATAGATGCAGTCATGTGTGTTTTTAAAGCACATCACTGTGATTGGATAAGTTATTGTATGTTTTAGCATGTGTTCACATATTATAATAGTGTATAAAGAAAATAAATCAAGGATTTGAAACGAGAAAACTTGTTTTATTTCCCTGATGTTTTACTGGTGAGGATGTGAAACACTGAAGTCTGACACAGGGTTTCTATTCTCAAATTGTTATTTGTTTAAAAAAAAATCTTGGCATGATCTATAGAAGTTTTGGCACAATCTGTACCTACACTTGATGTAGTAGAGTTTCCAATTATAGATGTTGTGAAGATAGTTAGCTATCTCAGACAAAGGCCAGCTTAAACATGATTGACACTTCACTTTCTGATGGGTCCAATTATGGCACTATGAAATGTTAATGTTTTAATCTATAAAAAAATGTCAAAAATCAGGGGAGGGGGGATCGTTTGTAACAGGACGGATCAAAAGTCAGACACAGTTTTGATAGAGATGTATTCTTTTATAATATTACTTGTATAATCAATTAACAGAATTGACAAAAAGAACCCAGTTTCTTTATGGAATGCAGGAAATCTATTTCTCAGAGATCCATGCATGCAGAGAAAATTGGGCTGCCATCAGTTGGGTACATGTTGGTTATTAAATGGTAGCTAGCTCTCTTCTATTTCTGACAATTTAATAATCAACAACAGAGTAAGTATGTGGTTAGCTCTGATTCAATCACCAGATACAAGCCTGTGTTGGCTATATAGTAATACACTGTTAATGGACTGTATCTAGATCCACAATACAAACCCAGTCGTACGGATACGTCTTCTTCTTCCAAGGAATTTAATAATAACTGCCATATCAACATTGGGGAAATAAATCGTTTTGTTGGCTTTAATCTAATTCCAATGCTAATGGATCGTGGAGTGAGGAAAAGTCTTCGTTTAGTTAATTGGAAGATAGGGTAGGATAGAAATGAAGGAGTGTGGCATGGATGAGGACCTGGGGAATCCGGGAGTGAGGTGTGGATTTGTATCTGCGGAATCGGGGAGTGAGGTGTCAATTTGTAACTGGGGAATCGGGGAGTGTGGCATGGATTTGTAACTTGGGAATCGGAAAGCGTGACATGGATTTGTAACTGGGGAATCGGAAAGCGTGACATGGATTTGTAACTTGGGAATCGGAAAGTGTGACATGGATTTGTAACTGGGGAATCGGAAAGCGTGACATGGATTTGTAACTTGGGAATCGGAAAGCGTGACATGGATTTGTAACTTGGATTCATGGAGCGGGACATAGATTTGTAACAGGGACATTTGGGAGTGTAGGCTGATTGTGTGTGGGACATTTGGGAGTGTAGGCTGATTGTGTGGAGTATATAGAATTACACTGGTGCTGCTCTGAATCAGCTGCTACAGCGCTATACACATGGTTTTTGCAAAATTCCTCGAATTATGGATCTGTTCCAAATTTTTCATATTTATGGTTAAAAAACTTCAATATACATGTACAGCAGTTTATAATGTGAGTTGATGGATCTGCAGCTGATCTTGATAATATCTGTTGGAGGTGAATTTGTGTATACGCTCAGAGATAAATATTACTACTGTTATAGTTTTGGCATACATGAAGGAAGACTTTGATAAATTTGAATTGATGCTTTCTTATGGATATCTGAAAAAAGTGTTTTACATGTAATTTTTCAGTAGTGAATTATTTGTAGTATTCTAGAAATATGATGGGCTCAACTGAAAGGTCAACGTTCGGTTCTTACCTCTGGTTCCCCGTGGATTACATGTGATTGATTTCAAAATTGGCTGGTTGGTGTTCTGCTGTAGAGCTAAAATCTTGTACAGACATCAGGAGAAATAACAAAACATTTCTGATGCTACACAGACCATCCTGTCTCGTTATTGCTGATTTATCCTCTTTTAAATGCTTATGATATAACAAACATTGATTTCTCTTGTGTATGAAAATGTTGCACATAGGAAATATATGATAGCCTGCTCCATTTTGATGTATTTTGTTAGCATTTCCATATCGCCACACCATTTTTATTGCATTTGGCAGACCAAAGATATCGTAAAAACGTTATTTTATTCCAGGATAAGGATTGAAATTAACAGAATTACAGTAAGCATCTTTTTAGCATAAAGAACAAATTCTTACTGAGTTTGAAGTATTCACTCTGACAAATGCGAGCCGACCAGACAAGAGGCTTCGAATAGCTGGGAGGAAGTGTTGGATGTGGGGCAGTGATAACCCTCCACACAGAGGTGTGTACTGTGTATTGTTACTCCATTGTTACACAAGCACAAACAGGTGTAGCGGTGCACCGAGCCTCAGCTGCACACAAAGGAATTTAGGACATTTACAGAGGAGGCGACCGTGTGTGTCATCACCTGGATAGGTGTTATCATTACTGTTACCACAGTGTCACATAACAGTTTCACTGTTAACACGGGGTCTTACAATCTCTTCTTATCAAAAACGTTTCATGAAGACCAGTTGTTGATTAGATTGCATTGTGTGTATTGGAGAACAATATCCATGTCAGCAGTATTTTGAGACAACTCTTTGAAAAGACATTATACACATGTAATAGATAGTATTGAGGGATAGGATAACAATACCTGTGACTTACAACAGAGAGACAACATTTGATGTTGACTCTGTTGGACCCGTAAAGCCACTCCAGTGTTGACCTGAGGGAGAAGAGTGACGGTGCTAATTACACCAATATGTGATGACAGTGAGGCTGATTGGCGCATTAACCCGGGACAGGTCTACAGGAAGTGGATTTACACGCAGACCTTCGTAGAGGCTGACACTGGATACTACAAATTATTACTGTGGCACTAGTACTGTCGCTTCCTTCATACAGCATAGGACAGTCATTCAAAATTTTTCTTAATCTTCAATATTTTGTACACTATCTTTTGCACTCCTCTGTGATCTGAGGAATTTAAGCTTCAGTGACAATATTCTATGGACACAAAGGTATGAGATATATTCAGCTTGGTTCTTTATCACTGGGATAAGAGAATTGCCAACTTAACACTGATGGTGATAAGTACGCTGTCAGCCTGTTTATACGTTGAGTGACTCAATGCCAAGACTCTTGTGTCGGGTGGAGTAACCTTGATCAGGAACAGTGAGGGCCCGTGCGGCACGATAAAAAGGTCCTCTACATTTAAGGAAGTCGGAGTTCATCTGAAATGTATGTGATCTGTAAGATAAAGGACCAGGAGTTGTGAAGGTGTGAAGTGGTGTTATAGGGACACTTGAAGATGGCAATATACGACATGTTTACTATATAGGGACGACACCTTCCCGAGAGATTGCTGTGTTGGCCTGAACGGTCATGTACGGTCATAGTGCATGGATGATGCATTGTGTGAAGAGTAACTGACATCATTACTCTGATAAACTGATGTGAACATTGACCTGCGTTACTTATCACTTTTATTGATCCAACTATTTTTACACACTGACATACACATACCTGCAGTGATCTGCAAAACTGATCATCTTAAAAACATAGGGAAGTTCAGTACAACAGTGGCACTACTACCTGGTCAGTGTTAACAGGATCCGGACATGGTACTTGTGTGAGGAACAGATCAGTGTGCAGGAACACGAGAGTTTTATCTATTATAGCTGTAGTACAGAAGTTAAACCTGATCAAGTGGTGGTACTACCAGTGTGAAAACAGGATTCAGACAGTCCTGGTAGATGTTTAACAGGATAAACTACAATCTACAAGATATACGTATCCTCATCATATTACGAACAAGGATGTTCATGTGAAAGTGAATTTTATATCCTGGAATACCTATGACTAAATGAAAGTGCATACAATCTACATTACAGGAAGTAGTATGAAGAATGTTTAAATGCGTTTGTGGATTATAAAGAAGAGACTGAATGTGACATTGTTTGAAGTACTTTTAGTTGGGAGATGTGGATGTATTATATCCTGTGGAGCTGACTGTCTACAGATCACAATTGATGTATCCTTTAACTATATGATGTACATATAACTGATAGTATTCCAAAATATTGTCTGACCAATCATTGCCAGGTAATGGGTTTCAAACTGAAAGAATATTTTTACACTTACTCAAACATCTATTTGTATGTTTTGGTAGGTTTTGACAAGAGGTCTTCAACTTGGAGGTCCTTGTGACCTGCCTCTAGTAAGACCCTGTCAAAATCAGTATAAATACCAGGTACTGTAGCCCATCATCTTGTTGTTTTGTCTACAGAGGGGAGGTAACTGTGCTAATCACTTGTACAGTTTATGTGAGGTGGGAGTACCTTATCTGGTCCTGATAAACATCCCTAGTTCATTCAGAATTTTCTTGTAGTCTAAATATATCCAGGTAAGATAGGACAGATCTACTCTGAAATCAGCCACTTAGGAAGTATACCATTTTGTTGTCAAGATTGGAGATAGGCTGACTTTAAAAGTTCATGGCAAGTGTTAATCGTAGACCTTCAGATGTAGGTCATGTCCCATGGAGAAGGAAGTATACATGGTATGTTTGTTTGGAAAGATGAGCATGGCTTTCATCCTGAAATGTAACTTGAAATTTTGTCTACACATTTCTTCCTGCGTGATGTTTTACTTCTTCCTGTCCAAGTTTGTATCTGACCTTAATCTATAACCAACCACATCAGAGGCAAGACACCAGTAATTTGCTATGGTGAGCTTCCAAATTCAATTTCGGCTAGTTCTGGTAGATTTACTGTATATATCTATTTACGAGGAAAACTTCATAGCAAAATCTTAATTATCAATTTAAAAAAGGGAGTACACTGGAGCAATTTACCTGCTGTGATGTCAGATGCACCCAGTAGTCGAGAGGGTGTTTTTGCTGTTAAGGGGCGGGGGCGGTGTTACATGTGTACGCCCTGTGGGAGTCAGTTCTGTGATCTCACTGACAGTCTAGACACTCCTGACCAGGCTCAAAAATAAAGTTAATTAAAACATTAAATTGATACACATTCCAGACATGTACAGATAGGTTATACATTGTAATGTGTGTCAGCCAGAGGTTCTTTATAGATCAGTCTGTAAAATACACTATTTACCATTATGCAAAGTCTGGGTGGAGTATAAAACGGGCTGGAGATTGAAGATTATTCTTAATATGACATGATATTTGTACAATATGATCCTCCTATATACACAGTGGGACTGTGTGAAGAGTCGGTAGATGTAGATTACATGTTTGTGTCATTACTATAAAGAGCACACCTTGAATGTGTTGATGAGCTAGTGAGTAATTATAGTACATTCTCCACATTGTGCCCTACAGCCCCTGGCATTCACCAGCTACATCAAAGTGCAGTCCACATGTCTGCTGGCCCTGTTTCTAACCTCCACCTGGCTACTATATACTAATACCTGTGGTTACTACATCCTCAGATAAAGACATCTGCCTTCTGGAAAATATTTGTAAAGAAAAAAATGAAACATCTTGCTCAGACACCATAAAAAATGTGTGGACCAGTTTGTATGGTAACATTTTTGAAGCTATACAGATATCAGTGATAATTTAATTAGCATTAACACACTTTCTGTATTTATTTATGGTATGCCTGCTTCATGTCACTGGCCGGAGTTAACGGAGTCTCATAATCCCTCTATGGTGAGAGGTTGCGATAACTTACAGGATTACTTTGGATTTATAATTAACTGTACATTATAGTGTGTATTGAAAACAGTATTGTTTTTGATTTCTTAATCTTACACACAAGCCTGAACTTGCACTATATAAACTGCATCATTTTATTTTCTCAAGTAAACACTTACATGTATATACTGTAGGCTTTACCTAAAATAATTGGAGTATCATAAATAATTTACATCAATAAACGAATAGAAAGTTTCATACCATCAATCCCAAAAATAACTGTTTTGTTGGAAAGTTTTATCTCCAAATCAAAAGTTTCAAGCTCAAAGCTTACAAAAAGAAGAAAATCAAGGGATTCCATATGATTTTGTTTATAAGCCACATGTTTTATGGCCTATTTTCTCCCTTTGCTGTAATTATTTTGAAGTTTTGTAAATCTCCCGTCCCCCCCATCCTCCTCCCAGCTTCGTACCCCATCAAACAGTCATCTCCTGTAATCCTAGGTCATAATAACCCGGGGAACCCCAACTTAAGTCCAGAACTGTAGAATTGATAACGATAAAATACCTTGTTTCCATGGCGATAGATAAAATGTTAGGATAACTTTAGCTAACTTGAGCATTTAATTCGATAGTATTCCTTTTTCGTGTTATCTGCTACATACACACTTTGGATGTGTTACTGCCATGTAATTCAAGTGCTTTCAGGGAATTCTTAAAGATAACTAGTGGTTCAGTGGATGTTGAAACTTGAATTTGAATTTCCTGAAAGTTTGATCAAATTTTCTAAACAAATTTTTTAGACTTCATCATTTTAAGAAATTCAACATTAATGATTAGGTATTTGATTTATTTTGTAACCAGAGTGATGTCGTGTCTATGAACTGGTGTAAAACTTGAATTATGTATTTCTAGTTGTATCAATTGATATTCTCAGAAAAATTCAAATTAGCAGACACATGCAGGAATATGATTGGATGATTTTAAATGATTCAGAATAATTAAGCAATTTACGTCAAATAGAACAAGTTGAAACAATGCCTACTTGTTTTTATCTTATAATTGTCATTTTGCTACGGATCAAGTCCAGGGAATATGCTAGCCTTGCCAGTTTTAAAGTTGATGCCAAGGTATATTAGACAACCCCAGTGACAGGTGTAAAAAGCAGATAACTTTTTATTTAGTCACTAATAGAGTGTTAGAGCCAGCCTCAGTTTGTATTTACCGATGTACATGTAATAACTCAGAAGAGTTTTGAAGGCTGTGGGTGGAATGCAACACAAATATTTATAGGTTTTACCTTCAAATTGCCTCCAAATGCTTAGATAATTGCTTGTTTTTGGTTCCTTAGTTTATCACTGCTTTAGGTTACAAAAAAGACTTGGCCTCTCCCCAAGAGTGTTTTAGAACAATTTATGTGCACCTGTATCATGGCCATGCTCTACACATATACAACATGGCCATTTTCTGTAAACATGAATTTGTTTCCTTGTCAGAACTGCTGAATATGTTTCTGTGTATTTTACAAAAAGACAAAAGACCATTAGACAATGTATAGTAAAAAAGAGAAAAGTGATCATCCCAGCTATTTCAAGGTTAATGGTACCACTGCTTCAGTTTTAATTGCCAAGAAGAGTTCCACTCAAGAGGTTTTTTACTTGGAATAATTTCCCCTTTATATAGAAGATGAATCGACCTGAAGAATTTTTTCTGGCTAATAAATAACTTCCCCTATCAACTCATTTTAACGCGTTTGTATAATTCCTGTAAGGCAACATTGGTAAAGTTAAGGCTTGGTATAAGTAATCAAAAGGTTCCCAGTTTGACCCCTGCATTTTCTCATTTTCTTTATCTCTTTTTTTCAAACATTCTTTCGAACAACTACAATTCTGTCAAATGAATGGCAACATATGGTTTTTAAGAAGTATTTGTTTTGAAACGGTCTAAAACAAATAGTTTACAATATTTACTTTGGTAAAGAGATGGTTTAACTTGTTGGTATCCTTTACATTGATATCTAAAATGTTTAGTGTGCAGGTTAATGGCTACTCATCCTGACAAGTATACCAGGGTCTAGCTTGGTCTTTTACATCCATTCTGGCTGTAAATCAACTATAGTTTAGAAAGGCTAGGCTATGAACATCGTACTCAACAACTAGTGACATGATACATATGGAAAATGTGTGTAGGGAGAAAACCAGGGACAAGATTTACCAGATTATGGAGAGAAAGAATGTTTCTAAATGTTGGCTGTCCATTACCATGTTCTGTCTCTCTCATACAATGTATTGTGGTGCTGATACCATGATATGCCTTATACCATGTACTGTCTAAGTATACCATGTACTGTCTGAGTATACCATGTACTGTGTTTTATACCATGTACTGTGTTTTATACCATGTACTGTCTAAGTATACCATGTACTGTGTTTTATACCATGTACTGTCTAAGTATACCATGTACTCCATATGATGTTTTATCAGTTGTACATAATGGCTATTATTTCAACTGAACACATTTTATGATGCCTACACCATCCTGTGTTGTAAACAGATTTTGATCAAACTTTATTCTTAAAATCGAATACACTGTATGAGAGTTCCTTGTATATGTTTGTATTTTAAGGTTCCAAGGTCATGAACAAGGTCTCAGGTACTATTTATAGAAATTGGTCAACCAATTTAGTGGTCATACAAACAGTTTCATTTCTAATGGATTTTGATCAAACTTTATACAAAGGTCAAGGATGAGCATACTTGGAATGTTCTGAACTTCAGGGTATTGAGGTCAAGGCTAAGGTCAATATTACTATAGAAATTTATAATTAACAAATTTGAATTCTGTGTCATCACTCCAGTAATTTCTTTTCTTAATGGAATTTGATCAAACTTTATACAAAGGTTGAGTATGAGATTACCTCAGATAATTTCATGTTTTAGGGTGCAAAGGTCAAGGCCATCGTTATTCTGCAGAAAACTGTCAAACAATGAAACCAGTTTGCGTGGAATGGGGGTATTCATTTCTAAGAGATATTTTCTTGTTTTGCGTGGAATGGGGGTATTCATTTCTAAGAGATATTTTCTTGTTGATAAGAAATTAAATGGATAGACAAGCAGGCATAGCCTAAAGTTCTGTCCATTAAAGTAGACTATTAATACCATTCATGGTCAGTATCTCAGAATACATTGACATGATTGGTTTCTATTTGTGTTACAGACGATACATTTATTGGGTGATACTTCTAACCTTACAATTACTGTTGTGTAAATCTGATCATATTTCACCTCGTTTTGTTCCAGTATACAAATTACCAGCGTTGATAGATGGTGTGTAGCTATAGTTTATAGAACCATTGTTGCTGGTGTTGGTGTTATAGTCTGTGAAGTTCTCGTAAACAACACTAACTGGAGAATTCCACGCTTGTTTGTTTGGTTTCCAATCTTGTTTGTAAATCGTTGGTTTTTGGTATAGGTTTACCGTTAGGAGATATTGATTCAGTTCTACGACTCCCTGCATAACAATAATTATCAGCATCAGTAGTTGGAACCCTTCAAAGGATCTTTTTAATGCTTTGTATAAAAAGTAAAATGCATTGCCTACAGAACATAAAACACATCATTTGCTGTATCCTGCAGGAATGCTACACAGGGGAATCTGTTCCTGATGACTTAAGGAGAAATCTTCTGATCATACATGTTAAGCCAGGCTCGTTTGTAAATGCATGGCATAAATGACCGCAGAAGTAATTCTGTTGTATCTAAAACGGATATAAGTTTTTCCTTTAAAGGAAATGTTTTCCAGCGTTTAAGTCATTGAACATTCACTGAGATATTAGTTTTACGTAACACTGGAAAAACCCTGTAAACAACACTACTTTTAAAAAAGTAACCTATGTACCAGTAATGGTAGTACCCAGTCAGCATTACTGGACGGGCTACAGGATTGTAATGTCTTACATTGTACATTATCTGTATTTTGTCCATCCTTTCTTCCCAAAAGTTTATCCAGGGCACATCACCTATACTATTTACCTGGTATCTAGGGATGATGGAGTGTTGCATACCGAAGTTGGTTAATGTGACACACATATTTATGGTAAACCTCTGACCACAATCATTGAAACTGGGGCATAGTTCCTATATGAATTTATGCAGAATTTTCTGATTTGGTACACAGGTACACCTTGTCGTTATCTCCTATATACATGTAGAGGACGTAAACAGAAGCCTAGTTACCCATTAACTGATGAGAGGGCATAGCTTTAAACAAAAACATACTTATACCTATTATCTGGGG
>JAUMHH010102868.1:0-21588 GCA_032359455.1 Chlamys rubida
AATACATCAAACAGTAGACCCTTTATTTAATATCAGGTTTAAACATCTGTAGATAATGAAGTGTAGGGCGTCATTCTTTGTTTAAATTTTGTCAGTTGTACATGATTGTCAGCGCTGATTTAAATATCAAGATTGTGCAATTGTTACTCGCTGGTATTCGTATTAGAAGACCAACTGAAAGGTAGATTGTGTGAGGCTATTGAACATATCTTTTATTTACTTAAAGTAAGCGGATGTCTGCCAAAGTTTTTGAACTATTCGTAATGCCGACTTGTCTAAGGAGACAAAAACAGCTCCAGATATTGTTGAAGTGCCATTGTAGGGGATCCGCTTACGGGATCACGGTATTGACTCTAATTGTAGAGAACTCGCTATCATGGTCAAAATCTAGAATGTAGATACGTGTACATTGAACTTTTAACACATGCGTTTAAAGACACAACGCGGTTGTACGTGTAACGAAATACTCTTCATGTAGTTGCAGGTATGCATTTTTAATATGTTTGAGATGTGACTGTTATGGGGGGTCTAAGTCATACTTCCACGTAACGTTCAGAACTAGTAAACGAAATTGTATCCTTTGAGACGTTTGGAATGGTCACTAATTACTTGTGATATATTGAATTCCGTCTCAACAAAGAACCCACATATATAATAACCATTTATATTACATAGCTATTGAAATAGCTAAAACTTATTACCCTTACTATTATTTAATATATTGCTAACTCAAGACAATGATTGAAGACTAGTAAAGTGCATTTCAGTATTAGAAATAGAACATTTCCTCATTGATGAAGATTACGTCTAAAGACAATATAATTCCAAATGTCATTTTGTACTTTGTTACAGGTTCTGTGATTGGCTCAAAGTAGCACATGTGACCACAATGACAGCTGTTAATATTAGTATGAATGGTGGTTTTGCCAAGGAACTGCTTTTAATATTTTCCAAATCCCCATTTTTCAGTATTGTCGTTCGAGTAGTCTCCCATTGCAAAAACTAAACTCGCCGTGAAAAAATGCAAGATCTACTGTTTATCATTAATGTTTTGTTATTGTATCTTTGACTTATTTTATATTATTTCAAGTATTAGAAGTTTTAAAAGAAATAACTTTAATCTACAGTTGACCATACTCACAGCAGTGACAAGTTCTGTCGTCTTACCCAAATCGGATCTGTACCCAAATCGGATCTATACCCAAATCGGATCACTTTTTGCAAAAATACTTTGAAATCAATTAATGTGTTAACAGATCAGTTATAACAATGATGTAGCCTTATTTTTTTTGTCTACAGATGGTTAGTGTTTCAGTTCAAATAACACCAGAAAAACGTGATTCAAACTCAAAAGTCAGTGTTTTTGTTTACGTTTTTAAAAGATGGCGCGTGTGACGACTATGCATTCTGTTTTGGGCTATAGGAATAAATTCACCTATAGAAATACTTGTTTTCATATAAATTGCGAAGGTCATCATATAATGTTAATATGCTGACAAATAATATTCATTTGAAGTGTAAGATACTGCAAAAGGCTTGATCCCATTTGGGTCCTGACATGATTCGCAAAAACTGGAAACGCTGATTGGCGCTTCAGAGCGTTCTATGAATATCTCGCGTGAGCCCCGGGTGCTAATTTTGGTTGTAAGAACACTCATCGATATTCTTCCTTTGATACATTGTAAAACCATTAATGCATATAATTCATCCTCAGAATTTTCAATGAATGAATAAAATGATGGTTTGGTGATCCATTTTCTCCTTAGACGATATCAATCTGACAAAGCTCAAACTGACAATATTTCGATGTCACATAAGTGGCGATATAAGGAATTAATCTGGATATTTCCAACATTAGAAAGCATCAACTGATGTAGATTTACTTACACATATACTGCATTCACTAACACCTACGGTAGCCCTACACCCGCCGCACATAACAAGGCCGAGACTACAAACAACCGAACCCCAGGTTGGAATTACGACACATAACATTCCTTCCATGACATACGAATTAAAGTTCTATCATATTATTTATCCATGAATGATCCATGACACAAAAACGTGACGAGTCTAGCTACTGTACTTTCCGTCCTAATAAACACCGCATTCCCTAAACCGGGCCGTTCTCCAGGATCATCATCCCTCGACTTCAACGTACTCTGTTGTTAACTTTCTCATTGTTGAATCGCCTAAGTTATATTAATCAATGTTTTTATCAACAAGGTTGCTCAAGCCGAATGAAGCGACAGTGGGAAAATTTTCACGTTATTTTGGTTTCGCGATCCCCGAAATGACGTTGCGATTTTACGCCATATTACTACACTAAATTTATGAATGAATGAAAAAAAGTTCGTAATTTAAATTATATTTTTGGTTTTCCTTCCTATTGATAGTGATTTGGAATTATAAGGATTGAATCCGGATTTTTCCAGTGTTCATGCTAGTATGAACGAGTACAAATGTACTTCCACACTTCCCATGAACGGCTTTCGCTTCGCTACGGCCGCTCATGTGGTGTGTAAGTAAATTTTCCGCCGTTCATACTTGCATGAACACTGGAAAAATCCAAATTCAATCTCTATATGTTCAGTCTAGTCTTAAATAAGGCACAGGCAAATAAATAATCACCAAGGGTCACTTTGTACAGAATCTTGCGACAAATAAATGTATTTTGTACCTGCAAAACTTGCGAGACAACTTTGTTGTACCTGTTCCAAAACAAAACTTATCAAACAGATACACTTGTATCTTTTACTTGTTCCGGTACAAGGCTTGAGAGACAGGTATTTTGTACCTGTTCAATTCCAATGGTTGTCAGACATGTATGTTGCACCTATTTCTTGTGACTTGTGAGCTAGGTTCTTTGTGCCTGATCTGGTTCAAGACTTTGAGACAGGTATGCTGCACCTGTTCCGATTCTAATCTTCTGAAGCAGATATATTGTCTATGTATGTTGTACCTGTTTGGGTAAAATGTACTGTATGTATGTGTGCTTACATGTATATCCGGTACGAGGCTTTTGAGATCGGTGATTTGTCTACCTTGTTTAAAGATTTAGAAGGCAGTGGACTGTAGTGGTAGTTTCAGAGTAACTATTTTCATGATTTATTAACAAAATAATATAAAAGATCTCCATATAATCGCACTGTCATATGCCATTCGGCGAATAGAATTTAGCACCAAATTGTTTATACAAAGCACCATTAGTATAGCAGTTTCTCAACGCAATGAATCCTATTCATTCAATGCGAGTATTATGGTTTTCATGTAGACCGCGGCCACCAGTGACGCGTAAGGCTGCCATTCCTTTCGGCCGCCATATTGGAAATCGGCGATTCCGCGGATCATCAAGTAACTCTCATTCCTGTTCCCCTCCAGTGATTCTAACACTGCTTCAAAATCATTGTCAAAGGCTTTAATTTCGTTTGATTTTGCAAACAACATTCTTAAGCGTTCATCATTATCCAAACAGCTTACGCTTCCTATTGCCCCGCACACCACAGTTGTCCCCCTTTCCGACAACTCTTCAGTAGTTGCGACTCCTGAAACACCGTACGCAATGGATGGTTTTTGGAATTTAGAGTCGATTTCGTTGAGCTGTTCAAGTGCACTTGTTATAAGATGTTCCAGGGGATTCACACCGCGAACGTTTTTTTCTTTGAGTTTCTTAACGATTCGTCTTAAAGTGTCATCATGGCTGTGCCAAGTTCTCGGTGAATATTGGAGACCTTCTTTACCAACCATTTCTCTTGTGTAACATTTTGTATACATGGCGTTAGTGCCATTAGACGGCATGGATACGACTACGTCACCCAAGGTCACGAGGTCATCAGTCGTCATGGGGTCATCAGGGTCAGGTTGGTGCAACAACCCTCCTCCAACTCCTACCAGAAACACGTGCTCTACTTTGCTGAATGTCCCTGAAAGCATCAGTTTAATCATGAGACTATGTTAAACATACATATCTTACTAAACAATAGGAAGTATAAAATGTAGCAAACGGTAAGAAACGATGCATTGTCAATTAAAACTGATATTTCCCCTTTCGAAGACACATCGCATGCTTTCTTTTCCCTCAATGCATTCAGGGGTAGGCGTTAGGGTGGATAGGAAGAGCTGTTTCTAAAACGATGATTTCACTTAAAAAATTCACAGTTTGATGAGCTTAAATATTTGGACGTATATCATATTTCTATTTTTATACCGTTTTAGAGACCAAAACGAGTTCTATTCAAAACGGGATTAAAGTTTCTGACCTGGATAGATTTGTTTCTTTTTTCCCGTTCCCTGTCGATTTTAGGGAACGGTCCGGATTTTCCCGTTTAACTGATGGGACATATACGCTTATATATACATCCACGTACCGACACATAACTTGTGTCCCTCTCGATAACTCGTTTTCAGTATTAATGTTTTTTTTTTTCTTTTTTTTTTGTAAATTTTTAAGACGGTAGATAGCATAACACTTTAAGTAATACAATTCCTCGAATGCCATATATCCGGAGCCAATACTACCAGTCTAGTTTCTGTATACCGAATTTGTCATTTAGCAAACCTATTGCCATTGTCCAAACAAAAGTTAGTTTGACCTCATGGGTTTCCGATAAAACAAAATCGTGCCAAGGGGGATAATTCCCATTTTGACAGAAATTTTAAGCAACGTTCTATGGAATCATTCCCCCGTTAGTATGCGTATTTATATCACGGTACTAGCCTTTGTATTGCCGGTTCAACATTGAACATGTATCACCAGGAAGTCTACAAGTAGTTCGAAAGTTCATGTTATTGTCCTGGATGAACAAACTCACAGCAGTTATCATGTATTTACCAAAGAATTCAGGTAAAAGCTTCATTTACAGAATGACACATGTAAAAGCTAAAGAAATGTTCAAACAATAAACAATAAACAATAAACAATATATTGTAATTCTGACTTTTCTAGAAACTTACACAAAACACTTAGAGTAAAGAAAGTACATATAGTTCGATATCGGGGTGACTGATCATGCCTAAAACAAATTTCACGCATAGTGCCGGTGGTACTGTATAAAGGGGTTGATAACCTCTATAGCTAGTAACAGACAGAAGTTTATATACTTACCCAGGAGACGTGTTACGGAGTTCCCCGCAGCTATGTTGGAGGCCTCGACGTCCCCGGGGGTACAGGGCAGCTTGGTGGATACAACCCGGTGTTTCCCGATCCGCCCTATAGTGTACACTTGTGACTCCCCTACAGGAAACAATGACCACCTTGGCTTTAAAGGGTGACACTACCATTACAACGGTCGGTGTTACTATGTTTCGATATATTATACTTAAAGGAAGACATTTATACGCATTAGGTTTTAACTATGTTTCTCCTCAAAATCATTGCTTCAAAAAAGAAAGAATGACAAAATAACAACAAAAAACGTGTAAACATGGAGCATTGGATCATTAAGCGATTCTGTCAGTTTGGAAATTACTCTAGGCTTCTCAGAGTTAGCTCCCTTACTACTGTTATGAGTATAATGATATTATTAGAAAATGAATGTGATATTAACAAAATATATCTATCAACAATCCCAACTACTGATTCATCCCCTAAGTACGAATTGGTATATTGACACAACCTGATTAATCAAGAAATACTCTACGTGTCCACTAAACTAGTTACCATACATGTGAGCATGCAAGACTAAGTAATGAATTCGTGCCTATTATAATTACTACATTTCATTAATGACTTATTAATTTATCTATTCTACATGTATTAGATAGCCTCACCGATTCTGCAATGCATTGCTGTACAACACAAAGAAACATTCGAATTGTAGCAACTACTGATGTGTGTCTAAAAAGAAACCCTAGTAAGTACTGAGTGGCATTTAACTTGATCGAACTTAACATATTATGTAGTTACTTCATTTGACTGATGAAGTGGCCGATAAAACTATACATTGTAAGAGTTATTGTTCTTACTGCTTGTAACTACAATGTTTTCAAAATTAAGCGATTTGATAAATATTTTTTTCTTTTCAATTTTTGACCAATAATATAGAAAAATAAATTGAGTAAAAACATCTATTATATATATATTTTTTTATAAATTTTGTTTTGTTAAATGTTACACGGACCTAATGTAACCCTTATTCCGATTGGATGCCGTTCGGCTATATAAACCGATGTAAAACCACTCAATCAATCAATAAATCATTGATATTAAAGTGGTCAATGCCAACATTTGTGAGGCCTACCTTCTGTTTTACACTTGACGAATGTGGTCTTGTCCTCAATCATGGCATCCACTGCAAGTTTTTCACAGAACAGGGTGGTAACTATGGCAATGGTCGGCTGCTCACTCGAACTGAGAACCGGCATCACCTTTACCAGTTTCACTTCTGTAAATCAAACATGGCCGACAGTTTATCAATGACGCTTACAAAAATTGTACAGCCAGCGTTATTCGCCATATTGAACATACACAATCTAAAATAGTATATCCTGGACTGGTGTAGTCCCTGTAACTCACCGTCCTCTTTGTGTGCTGGCCCTCCGCCATGTTTCCGCATCCAGTGTCCGTCAACCACCTCCTTTATTAAACCACGTTCCTGGAGTTCCGCCAGCACCAGTGCGATGACCAGAAGATCAGATACATGTATTTTGCACTTGCTACAAAACAGCAAGAAATTCGTTAAATGTCATTCTCTGTTAATAATACTGTAAGTGTATTGACTTTGAATTCTCTATAAGGTAAAGTGTTTTTTGGGACTCACATTTTTGAGTCAAGGACTCATGCTTGTTCCTGAGAGACGCATGGTTTTTTTCAGAATTTCAATATTTTGAATAAAATGTCCATGACTCGCCCAAAAGAGTTCCACAAAATTACTGCGATACATATGCGAGTATGGAATATTTGTATACAAATACTTCGTGCGATATGATAACGAGATTTATGGAACACATTCATGTACATTTGTACATTGTTATAAGGTTAGACGTGTCACATGATTACCTGACGAGATCTTCTATTTTGACGACATTCGGAAAAGATTCCTCCAGTAAATGCAACATCCGGTATTTCCTCGCCAGCCACATGTACTGCTCCCTGATCCGAGCCCTTTTGGCAATTCTTCCTGCCTCGACTTCCGGGTCTGAAGGAGATTAGCCGGAAACTTAGATAACTTGTAGATACAAACGGATTCAGTAGGCATATATTGACCATGCTTATAGCATAATCGATATCGATATCAAAAACAGTAATTATGACAGGGCATTATCAATCACCCAGATAATCATATTGATTTTGTGTGGGTCTCTTAATTTAATGTTAATACACAGCCACAGTATTTTCTGCTACACATCATTGGGCATACGTCTGAAAGCACCAGGGTGTCACAGAACAGTGAGGTATGGAGTGTGTCACGGATCAGTAAGCAGTAGAATGTCATGGTTCAGTGAACAGTGGAGTGTTATACTGTAGATCAGCGAGATGTGGAGCGTCTACAGCAGCAGATGACTACAAAGTTCGTCTGTCATTGGGTACATACATCATCAACATCATATCGCGAGAAAAAACTAAACGAAGAATTCCCAAATCGTTCAAACGTTATTCAGAGACATGCTTAAGAATTTGGTGCGGTTTTAAGCCATTGAAATGCATTACGTCATAGCTATAGTAATGAGCAAGTAACTGAGTAAGTGTAAACTCATGGCAGTGCTGTAATCATGGAAGCGTGCCACTCCAACAGGCCGTCGAGCTATTTAGACAATGAATTTATCAGATGTGCCTAGGGAGACAAGCGGAGCAGGAAACAATAGACAAAAGATCAAATACAATGGATATGAGAGAAAAGGGAAATATAAAAATAAAGGTATTAAAGTATGCGAAGGGTCACAAAATCAATTTTGCTCTCCTTTGTGTTAAAAAGAGGAGGTAACGAAGATAACTCGTCTCTTGCTATCATGCATAAAGTACAAGTCTCATAGTTTCCCTTAGTCCTGCAGATAATGATAATGTTGCAGAAATGGTGTTTCATGATTTTACAGTGGACAATATACATCGCTGTGTAGGTAAAATAGTAAACAAGATGACAGCTGTAGGTAAGCCAGTAAATTATGTTTCAACATGAACAGCATGCAAATTGCAATATGCTGTCAAGGCCAAAATTGAAATAAAATACCTTCTTCTTTGTAATCAGCTGTAAAGGAAATGTATAAATTATTTCACATACTTTGATATATTAAATCAATAACGTCAGCATAACACACAATTTCTGATATTTTACAATATGTTCGTAACACACGAAGTATTACAAGAAGCATTTTTGGGTATTTATTTCGTTTTCTATTTCTTTCTATTTCAGAAATAGTACAAAGTATTTCGACATCTTTAAAACATAAAAACAAATTTAACTTTCATCAAATATGGCTTCATACCTAGAAGTTCAGCGAACTCCCAATGGCCTTTAGAGGACTTGCTGGTGGCGACAGCTAAGCAATTGACCTTGAACTGTCGTTTAGGGAGCACGTGCCAACAAAGGAATCTTCCATGTCCATATTGAGCGCCTCGTCCTACCTCCAAATGCTGATGTGCCCAATTGATCCAAAAGTAGCGGGAGTTCTCTTCACTGACAATATTCATCGTCAAACTTTCCGCCCGGATGGGACCATTCGCACTCTCCCGGATGTAAGATTTGGTGTTGCCTTCAGCACCGATCACGATTTCATGAGCTTTGTTGTTTACGTCACCATAAATTGAGGACAATACGACGCGCACGTCACAAGCTGCCTTCACCTTGAAGGTTATGAAAGATTTCTGGTTGATACATACTTCCGGTACAAAACTGAAGGAGTTCGCTGCTGGTGTTAACACAGTGGTGAAACTGCCTGTGGAAACAAATGGAACAATATAGTGTATATCTACGTCATTGCTTGACCCTTAACCGTACTAATACAAGTTGTTTGCATCTCCTTTCACTACACAAAATATTCGTAACATAGCCCATATAACTCCGGTATTTAATAAATATACAAAACACACTGATTTCAGGTTTTGTCGTTGCTATATCCTTGAAGATCAGATAAGACAGTACTTTATAAATTATATATCAAATTACCTAAACTCATCGCTTTGAAGACCAATAAAACATAGAAGAATAGTTCTCCCTCCATCAGTATAGTTTTCCTCACTCTCGACGCAATGGATACATCTGCTAGGAGTTGGTTACTCACTTGTAGGTATTACCATTTAAGTCATTTCATTGGTTAATTGATTAATTACAACGCCATATAACAATGCTAAGGCCGTCCTCTTTAGTTGTGATGCTACGATTCATGACAATATTGCTTCCCCAATTGGAAAAATAATTAATGTATTTCTAAGGGAAACCTAGTTTTCTAGATATATATGAACGTTATGGGAAAAAACGTCCCCAAACCTGTGATGACTGGTTATCCTGTTTATCTAGCTCTCAGAAGTTAATTTCAAATTGTAAAAGCCTCTCATGTCGTGTCTTTATACGATTTGAAAATTAACTAACTCCAATTAGATCAACAGGAAAACCAACCAGCATTCGTGATACTTCTAGGAGAGATATTATTGAATTCTTTCAAAAGAAAATGTTCTGAGTTGTTTGTACATTCCTCTTACAGGTCCAGTAAATAAGGATACTTACGTATGGGAGGGATGACATCCTCGGGGGAATGGTCCTGTGTCTGTTGAACTTGTAGCTCCACTCTCTTTATCACAGAGTACCCCCTTAGCAGCACAAGGGCTTTCTTAATAAAACCTACGTAGTCTGAAAACATCGTAAAGATCTTAATGGAACATTTCAAAGACTAAAACTCCAAACAGGTTTTACTAAAAGACCTATTATAGTCTGAAAAATCATAACGATCTTATTGAAAATTGTATTGTCTAAAACACCATTCAAGCACTTAAACAACTCTTTATACTGTACACCACTTTATATTTGGAAAATATAGTTTTTTGCGTAAATTCACAAATGGAAGAGTAGAAAAGAGAGACAAGGAAAGATAAAGACCCCAGTGCTACATTGAGGGCTGTGCATTTTGTTTTAATTTCAAAGCAAAATATAGCTAGGGTCATTGGAAGCCACCCGTTCTTACCTTTGGGGAAGTAAGCAGGGTTCATGAGTTCCCGGAAGTAGTCTGTGTACGTGTTTTTTTTCACCAGTCCGTCCTCCGTACCGCGGAACCAGAAACTCAGCGTCCAATGATCCTAGGGATACAAATTATAAATAGACGAGAAGGAGTCACATGATAGACACTGTTACCCTGAAATAATTAAAGAAGATCTGTTGTTTATGTCAAGGTATATGATCCCTACCGCCGTGAGGATATGTTCCAATGTCTCACCATACCAGTGTTACGTTATAGGTGTCACGTCACTTTTATCACCTGCATAATCAACAAATTTGAAATTGTAAAAAGAACATTATCTATTCGTTAAGCCAAGTTGTTATTGGATTAAGAGTTCAACAGGTGTTCTACATCCCCTTTTTAGGTACTCGGAGACTGTACTATGTCTAATACACAAGAACGTACAAACCTGTAGAGATTGGTTGTGTTTGCCTTCATTGACAAGATAGGCCAAGAACTCGAGTCTGCCCTCAGCTGGTCCCACGTCCACTAGACCTGATAACAAAGACATACTAAGAAAACGTGTTGTTATTTCCAAATGATTACGTTTAAATATCTGGTATATTAAAACGTTTTCACAATACATGATTTATTGTTATGATACTTCGCCAATGCCTTAACATCGTCTACAGAATAAGTGTGTAGAGAATCGAATAAGAAGTATTGTCTGCATCATTGAAACCCGATATTTCCGAATCACTGTAAGACCATAACCCTAGGATTTCGAATACCCAGCCAAGGACCTTGACCTTACCTGCCGACGTCTTGTTGATAAGGATGCCTTTGTATGGACCCCCCGCGACGTGGTGCACTTTGCTTTGGTCTATCTCACTAATAAAGGTCCGCTCAAGTCTCATAATGGCCTTCCCATCTCGCTTGGCTGCTGTCAGCACGATTTCTACAAGGGGTTAATATCATTATTACGATGTGTTAATATTACAAATGTTGTCATACCTCTTTGTCTCATTCTAGGGATGGATAAGCGGCAGGTACTGTGACATCATTTTGATCTACAGACTGAAGCATATCCGCTTGGGAAAAGACATTTTGGTGATGTGCACGTATCAGAAAAATAATGTAGATATGGTGAGTGATTTTTGTTCATGACTAGATCACACCTAGTGGTATATAATCTTACAATCAGCAGTATAACAACATTAGGAACACTATCACTATAGTATTTATATATCTGTTTAAAAAGATATTCTTTAAAGGAGATATATATATATCTGTTCTCTATAACGAATGTATGTAAATTATCATGTCTGTAAAAACGATCTGAGAAGGGGAGACAACTTTATGTCGAAAATGATCCGTGGTGAAAATGGAGGCAGCTATAAGTAAAAAGGTTTGAAAAAACAACATGTCAAAGGGAGACAACTATATGTCAAAGGGAGACAACTTTATGTCGAAAATGATCAGTAAGTTTCTACAAAAACAGCAACATCGTAAATCACGATATCGGAATGGTAGAATATCACAAACATGTGTAGATATTCTATCAAAATTAAATTATAAATTGAGTTGTATATTCCCCCTTTTTACTGATTGTTCTCTTCATTTGAACTCCGACCCCCAATTAAAAACTCTGTTTTGGATGTAGTACGGGATTCCGATAGTCTATCGTGATTGTTCTATAAGGAACGTACGGGTTCCGATAGTCTATCGTGATTGTTCTGTTCCACTTGTCTATATTGATACAATCAACAGTAAAACCCACTGGTCACCCTTCGTGGCACTTTGTGACACGAAATGGCTTCACAACATTCTGAAAAACACTAAATTGATTTTGTGGTAGGAATGACTGCATTCATCTCTATATGGCTGACTGTTATGTAATGGTTTGTGTAATGGCTGTACAATTGTATTAAAGGAACATTTTCCTAAACATTTTATCTATTTATTTATTTATTTGTCTTTTGTTTTTCTATATAGTCGTCGTCCAGCGACGATTGTTGAAAAAAAAGTAATGACAATAAACTCCTTGATGATACTAAAATGTACATACGAGATTCTTTATCAATGTTTTAGAAAAATATTATCCTTTTTATATCATTGCAGACAACGTCTCTTTAAAGCACGAGCTGTACGTGTTACATACGGCCAACACGTCGCTGCAGGCTTTATTTACAGGCCACGAGTGAACGTCTGACCTGAAAGCTTTTATGTATTACCTATAGAAGACACGTGTTCGCTCTCGCAAGTCCTGGTGATCCTCATTTGTACACAGCCGATGGCTAATTAATCCGATGTATTTTAAGACGGGTATTGATCTGTGACTACACGTGAGGAAATAGTTTGTATCAAATCTTGATTACGATGGTTTCCAATGAAAAATTCATTGATTACAAAGCGGATCACCCGGTAGCTATAGGTACATACAGAACATGTTTTATTCTTGAATCATTATCAAGATCACGATTCTCCGGTCCCCTATCGTCTGTCAAGGGTAACTACTATGTCAGCTCAAACAAAACAACTGGCCGGATAAAATCTTAGGTCCCGATAGAGTAAATAAATGATGTAACGAGGAAACAACTCTGCCGAAGTAATAATTGAAAACATAGCTGTGATGTCATCCATTGTTCTCCAAATCCATCACGTAGAAATGTGTGCAGTATAGTAATCCAATACGCTACCTGTGGTTGTAATATAGTTTTCGATGACAGTCCATTATCAAATTGATGGACAGTGGTAACGAAGGAGAGGTAACCTTTTGAAAGAATGATACACGCTACTAGGGGTAGGCAACTCTGAAGGATGAGAATACAGCTTATCAGTACTCGTCAGCGATTGGAAGGGTCTAAAGGCTAAAGTTGACATGTTTGTCAAAATGTTTCCTGACACTGCTTGCATTAAGTTCGATCTTTATGTCAATACAAAGTATCTACAGCAGTCATTTAACACAGCCTGAGTGATAAACTACAGTTCGGAGACCTTGTTACCGAGCTACGTGTAACACTGCTGTTTCTGTTAACACTCCTATAATAGTGTTATGCATTTTCTATAGAAGTGGTAGTTTTCCTTAAGGACAAGGCAAACACAACCAAGTTAAAGAAATGTAAAAGAGTGTAACTTTTGAGTCTTTCTTTTAACACTTGTATAGTTTTAGTCAACCTGTACTGTTGAATTCAACATAAAATCTATCAGAGCATGTTTTAAATAAAGGCGACTTCTTGTTTGGGGTTTTCCATTTAAATGTGACCTCGAGCACGTGCACGTGCATACAGAATGACAACATGAGAGTCTTTACACATGTGACTCACAACCTCGACCGGAGAGTCTCTTCCTTGTGCCTCTGTAATGGGCGTGTCAAATGTAACTACTTGTTACCGGAAGTGAACTTCCCGTACGAAGTGTTTCGACGCTTTATGTTATTACGTTAAGGAAGTATTCCTGTATAACTTAGTTGTATTGTTGTGGGGGGTACTCAGCATCCTCCGCTGGCCTGTATCTGTGTTAACAGTGTGTGACTAAAGGACTTATCGTACTCAGCATATGTTTCCGTTTGGACAAACAGTAGATATTTAACAAAGAATGTGATAAATTTTATAAATTTAGAATCGTTGTGTAATCTTGATATGAAGACATATATGTGTTCTGCCTTCAAAGTTAAACTGGTTTTAGTACTTAAGGAAGTGATCTAAAATTTAAAAAAATTTGTATACCGGGTCGCAAGGACTTAAAACATGATGTCTTCTGTGCTCCAAAACAGAAAGCATTATACTTAACTCAGTATGTGAACAAAATTAAACCCTGACCGTCTTAACACAGAAAATATATTCAAAACGTCTCAAATTTTGGACTTAAGTACGCTGTCTGATTTGTGACGTTTCGTTGTTTCGTCTTTTCGCCAAGAAAACAGAGATTTAGCAATTTTCAATTCTCGTTGTAGCGTGTTTTCGGTGCAAATCAGCTACCATACTAAAGCCCCCAAGGTTATTCAGTTACATGGAACGCCAAATAGATACTTTTGTTTTCAACATTGGGTATTAGTCAAAATCAGAGGAAGTCCTCCATCTAACGTCAAAATAAAAATGACGTGAACACATTTATCGATTGATGTTTCATACGAAGGGCCATTCAATCAATTGTGTCACTAGTGTCAGGAACCACATGTATGATGTGTATAGTTGGATCTTTCGTTTATGATCCTTCAAAGTATCTACCTTAGCAGAAACGTAATTTCGCAGTCGCACTATCAATGATGTAAATACTGCGCGATAGTCTCACCTTTGTACACTGGCAAGACACTAGAAGATTGCACAACCCAGAGAAATTCTAGAGGCATTCCGTTTCCCAGAGATAATTATCGTTAGTGAAAGATAAAGGAGGAAGTCACAGGGACTTAGATCTGGTGAATAGGGTGGGTGGATCTATGCTACCTTCCCTTACAACATGTACTTCTAAAACGCCTGTACAATAATGCTTTTGTGGGATGAAGAATTATCGTGAATTAGCTGGGTACCATTCAACCCTTTACCTGGACGCTTCATGTAGAATCTTTGAAAGCTTCAGTACATTGTCTCTGTAAAACTTGGTAGTGATAGTTTCTCGAGCCAAATTGAATTGCAAAAAATGGCATACAAAACTGTCTAGGCGCCTTTTATACGTCTTGCAATCACTGCTTGATTTCCCGACAACCATCGCTTATTATGTATGCGATTCTGGGATTCAAAGTAATAGACCAAAGTCTCATCTCCTGTAAGTAACTCAGATAGCTTTCTTGAGTCTCAATTACCTTTTTTCAACATACCTTTAGCATATTTCGAAAGCTTGGGGTTTTGTTTAGGTTTCAGCAAATAGGACACAAAACTTCTTTAATTCCAAGCACTTGGTCAGAATGTGATGTATACTGCCTTCTAAAATGCTAGTCATATGAGCTATTTCAGAAATAGTATAACGACCATCATCCTAAATTCTTGCTTTCACATCTACATGGTACCTCTTTGATGTCAACTTTGCCATTTTTGAATTTACCCAACTGAAAACAATTCTCAATGTGACGGCAGAGGTGTCCCTCATGCTGCTCAACTCTGCATGCATCTGATTTGGCGCTAAAGCACATAGTGCTTTGGTATAGGAGCGTGTTTCAGATTTAGTCTCAAACCTCATTTTAGCATTGAAAAGGAGTCACTAGTCACGAGTGCATAACATTCAACAATGAATAACTCGTTCAATTCTGGTTGGATGATGTAGAAATTTGGCACGTGCTTTGTTCTTTAAATGCTGTTTAGTCTGCAAGGGCGTTAAACTATTTATTGCCCGTTCGTACGGGAGCTTAGAGATGACATAAAGTAATGAATGGAAGGAATGAATACATAGCATCCAAATGTATGTACACATCAGTGTTTAAGACCAAAAGTACGAGGAAAGGAATTGCAGACAATATAATTGGATATAAGGAACATTTATCAGTCAAGAAATTATGTATTAGGTTGAGCTAGATTTACACTGAATGCATATATGTTGACTGAGCTATTTATTGTACTCTATCAAAATGATGATAATAACGTTTGAAAAGCGAAAATCATGGAATGAACACTGTTTGATATATTATTTCACCAATGATTTCTGTTAGAGTTAGATCTCAGCCTTATCCCCAAGGGGATAACTGCACATGGAGCTAAATGTAGGTCGTCACAGAGCGTTATTGATTCCACAGCAGTATTCGATCGCTACACAGCTATCAAACAAATCAAACGTAGCGAAGGGACGCAACTCTAGCTAGCAGAGACAATACGTGTTTTGAAATGATAACATCTTTATCGTTGCCCGAAAATTTAGAAATAGTATAAAAATTACATGGAAGGTGATAAAAGGTAAACACACGTACCTGTGTATCGTTTCTATGCGCTCAGTAGAAATAGTGTAGACTCTATACAAATCTGATGTAACATGTTAAAAATGTTGACATTCTCCATTCGCCAGTGTTACAATAGCGATAGCGATTTGTGGCTGAAATTTCAAAACATTACTGTTGCATTATGTTATGCTAATCTGAGAACTACACGGGCAATACCTGAGATATTGACCCAAGCCATAAACACCACAACAACTTACCTTCAGAATCGGCCATCTTTAGTAATGAAATGTCTGGTTCTTCCATTGTCACAACTCCTCTGTGTGTCTAAATTTGTCCTGTTTACGTATCACGCAGCACGCGCAGCATCATCTAGGTCCGGAGTAGAATGAGGACCTAACTATAATCAACATACACCCTACACAAGGGCTTGTTGGTGTCGCCTCGTATTGAAGCCATACCCTATGTGTCGTCTGCTTGTGTACAGTATCGTACATTGTTTGTGTACTGTAAATTTAATGGCAGCAGCGTTCGAGCGCTTTACCTACAAAGATACTTAAACATACACGTCTATAGACGTTTTAGTATGGGATTATTGCCTGCTTTGACAATCACAAGGGGATTGACTTGATACTCAGTGAACGCTTAAGGGAAATAAAATTTGATACAAACACGCCATCTTCCTCTTGTCCCTCTTATTGAGACCACCGTCCACTGTAAACGGAGCCAACAGGGGTAAAGATAGTTTATTTATTGATTATTTATTGTTTTGATCACTCAAATAGAACATATGGTAAAACACGAAAAGGAGCAAGGGCGTCTTAGTGACGAAATTTCCTTTGATTAACAAAGCTGACAGAAACAAGATTTACATTAATTTGTATAGACCTTGTCTTTCAAGTCAATGGTTTCTATTTATAGCATCCCAATTTATAATAGCAAACCAACATTTAAATTACCCTTGTTTATGAATGGATTTACCTTCACAATACTTCAGTATTTGCTTCTCGGATACCAGCCATGCCGTATCTTACCTTCTACTGTCACGGAGACATTCGTAGTAGGTTGCTTTCATACCGCTACTAAATATTTTTAAACAAAACAAAATCTAAAAAGATACTTCAGTTAAACAACCGTACACCATTTGCATCAATCGTGACATAGTAAAATAGCATTTCGGCGAACATTCCTCAGTCATTTCTGTCAATATCGGACTATTTTCCTGGAGTGACTGTGTACGAGTGACCCAGTAATTCAGTTACCATTACCAATATATTGCTCCACCTAACAATGAAATTAACAACGGCATCGAATGGAATTTAATAAAGGGAAAATCTACGTTCCTTTTGAATTGTATTTAGTTATATATTCATCACAGATTAGACAAAAACACAACCTTTTAACTGGTAACTTTACCAGTACTTGTGCAAACACTTTATATTTATATGTGTCGGTGTCGGTGAAACAAAATAACATTGGTGAGGACTTCAGTGATATAAACAACGGTAGTGATATATTTAGTGATTCTAAACAACGGTAGGGATATATTTAGTGATACTAAACAACAGTAGTGATATATTTAGTGATATTAAACAACGGTAGTTATCTATTTAGTGATACTAAACAACGGTAGTGATGTATTTAGTGATACTAAACAACGGTAGTGATATATTTAGTGATATTAAACAACGGTAATGATCTATTTAGTGATACTAAACAACGGTGGTGATATATTTAGTGAAACTAAAAACGGTAGTGATCTATTTAGTTATTTAAACAACGGTAGTGATCTATTTAGTGAAACTAAACAACGGTAGTGATATATTTATTGTCAGATGTTTAGGTATTTACAACATTTTAGGATGAGTTTAGAAAGTTCCAGCAATACTGACAAATACGTTAGGTTTATAAATTTCTTGATATTTAAAAGGCCAATTGTCATTTAAGCTGTGCATAAATTTGTACCATATAACTGCTATCTACACTCATGAGAAGTAAGCAAGAAGCATGCTGGTCGTCTCTGTGTCAACAGCCTCTATATACATGTACATGTACATATGTAAGTTCATATGTAAGTTAGAGTGTGGTTGATTTACATGCATCATCCATATGCATGCACTTACGCTACAGTAGTCACGCCCCTTTTCCTAGAAGATATAAATCTTACAAGTAATATGTCACTTGCATGTAAATAAAATTATAAATAGATAACATTCCGATGTATTTTGATCACAAACAACAATCTATTCTGAAAAAGCACAGTGTCCCGTACAGTGCAAATGTTAAGAAGAAAGCCGACTACACATTAAGCGATTGAGTATGTGATTAAACAATAACAAATTTTTTTTTGTCTTATGTCGCTCTAAACAATGAGTGTGTTATGCAAATGAGGTGTCGAAAGTAAAAACATAACGGACTAGGATTGGTTTCTTCAATGGCCCCTCCTAAGAGAACACAGAAAAACTTCCAGTTCTGCATGTTTCTAACAAATCTCATCCGTCTTTGCAGTGGGATACCGCATAGAACTCCTTTCCTCGGATCTACGGGATAAAATATTAATGCTAACATGTAATATGGTTAACTCATGTGGATGAGGGTCATCACTTGCCAGACTGGTTGGCCATATCATCTAAATATTGAAAGAGGGTTGGAGATAATTGATGTCCTTATCACTATCCTCTGTAACAGCATTATATCGGTTTACTGAATACGTTCTACAAGGGATATCTCGATGTAGTGAATATGTTTTACCAGTATTTTATTTAATGCTTTCCACAACAAGACATACTGCTCTTAGCAATGGCTGGTGTCATACATATATATCACAATAAGGAGCTTAAGAGGTACGGCTGTAACACTAGTATAGGTGCAATCACTTGTGTGCGTCTTACTTTCAGCTTTCAATATAGAATATGTTAGAATGCGCTCGTGGATTTCGTTGATCTCAAAGTTTGCCGTAACCTTGATAGTAGTGGCACGAATCAAATATACAAACTTTACTTATTTTTTTTTTCAATTCGAAAATTAACCAGTAATTTACTTTTTGTTTTAAATGCAAATAACTAAGGGGTTTACGCGCCTCCCGCTCTGTTTCAACAGCATTTTGATTTCCACCATTTTTGCCCCTAGCATCACCAATAGGTCATTGATCATGAAAGACGAAACAGCAGTCTGGTGTAGTGTATTTCCACTTCAGCTTGTTGTATCTATAACAGAAATTTAACGCTCACCTCCCACGAGGCGACGAACACAAAAAATGCTTCAAGGATTGGCCTGCTGGTCTTACCTCGCCCCTGATCATTAGTCCCGGTGTCATAACAATGAAATGGTTGAGACTACTTGTCTAGAATCAGACATGCAATTGTCCGTTCTCGGACCTGGAGACTTACATGTACCTAAGTCCATGTATCAAAGTCATAACATGGAAAAAGGCGAGATTCTATTATCATATTTGCAAGTAAAAAATGATAGAAACACTCGACGTTCTAGGCTTTGCCCATCTCTAGGGACATTGCCATGGATTATCACTAGGAAGAAGTTGAAATCTACCCTACCATAAAGCGATATGAGCAATTGAAAGTCACGAAGAAGCAAGCATAATCACGCTACCACGATAATCCATAGAGTTTGGCTAACCCCCTAGGATTTAGTTCTTTGGTCATATCCAATGCCATATATGTTTTCCCCCAGGGTTCCTATACTCATATATTCATAGATGGGGTAAAAGACAATCAAACATTTTGTCCATAATTGTTTCAATATCTAGGTGAGGGATACAGATATAAAATATAAGGATGGTAATGGAAAACAAAAACTTCTATTTCACTTTCGATTAAGAACTTTTTATTTGTTTGATTTTATTTGCTTAAATTTTTTTCTACACGAGATGTTCTTTGAATAAGCATTTTTTTCAGTTCTAGGTTCAATCCCTTTATATAGTCATCTCTTTCTGCAAGATCTCTGTCATGATGCTCTCTATAATGATTGACCGGTCTGTACATCATCCACCTCGCCCACCACGGCGCCTGCTCAGAATACCCCCCGTCGGAGAACACGGACATGGCGGGCGGTTGCAGTAACACCGGGGTAACTTCCGTTTGCGTGTTGCTGTAATATTGAACACAAAGAAGGTAATAAAACACGTCTACATTTATTTATATACAGTTGCTGCTAACGTAAACAAAAACTATTGTTTTCTGTTGCGGTTTGGTCGATTATTTGCATGAAATTTCCACTTGCAATTAAGCACACAGTATACCTTAGTAATTATATAAGTATGATACGATGGATAACATTCCAATAAACAACATGGATATCTCTCAGGGTCACGTGTCTTTACATGGGTGGGGGAGTACACGAGACTGTGTTGTGCTGATTAGTTGGTATAATGGAGTTTGTGATCGTACATACGCAATTTGGATGTTTATTTAAGATCTATGTTAATGAGCCGATATTTCTTTTGGATGTATATCAAGTTAAAGGGTTGCACTGCACAAATTACGATTGCACAGAAGAGTTCCGCATCAAAGTTGTTTCATATGAGGTACATTTATTTTCCCTTATATATATATATGTATGAGAAGATAAAAAAAGTATGTCATTCAAGTTTACCGCGAAATTTGATTGTTGGGGATTAATGCATCCTAAAAAAACTTTATCTTTACAAACCTTTCATAAAATTGTACAATGTATGTATATAACAGAAACGGTGTCCCTTTCTCGTATATGTACATGTACAACAGAAACGGTGTCCCTCTCTCGTATATGTACATGTACAACAGAAACGGTGTCCCTCTCTCGTATATGTACATGCATATTATAAAAAATGTGTTATACATGTAAAGACAACCACTTCAGTTGATGAAACGACAATATTTGTTTTCAAATAGTGATACAATTTCATGTTACAAAGGCTTTTCGGTCTATAGTTATTGTAACTCGGACAGCGTTTGTCATAACAAAAAATATAGAAACACTCACCTTCAACGAACGCAGGTCCCATAATCAACAACATCAACACTAACATCAAGTAAACAAGCTTCATTCTCGTCTCCTCTGTGTCTATATTCGATGTGTCGGTCGACACAGGTAAACTTTATATGGTAGCCGTATTCAACAGTTGTAACGCCCATTTTCTTAGAAGATATCAGTCTTACAAGTGATATATCACATCTACCTAAATATAAGTGATATGTAGATGTCATTTCGAGGTATCTAGATCACAAACAGGAATCACTCGTGAGAATTGCTAGTTAACGAAGTGAAATCCTAGGTAAATAATATATTGGTTGACCTATGATCGGAAACAACAGCCTCGTGGAAATCAAATGTAACGCATCTGTCATCGATACTTCTGGTGTGAATGTATTCCGACTCTTAAGGTAATAGGATTGTGTCGCCATTTCTCAGTAGAATTTCTTCAAATTTTGTAGTTATATTGCTTTGAAGTAAAGAAAATTGTCTGCCACAAAAAAAATATGTCAGAATTTTAAGGATTTTAAATGGAAATTTATGTAAAAAGGAGTGAATTTTGAAAATAAAATGAAACACAATTTTTTGCAAAATAATGTCAAAACAATGATACTGACATAGATTAGTATTGCATTAATGTATATCAATTTCATCAATGTTGAAATTGT
>JAUMHH010102979.1:7023-21587 GCA_032359455.1 Chlamys rubida
CAAACCAGTCCAGTACCTCCACAATCAAACCAGTCCAGTACCTCCACAATCAAACCAGTCCAGTACCTCCACAATCAAACCAGTCCATTACCTCCACAATCAAACCAGTCCATTACCTCCACAATCAAACCAGTCCAGTACCTCCACAATCAAACCAGTCCATTACCTCCACAATCAAACCAGTCCAGTACCTCCACAATCAAACCAGTCCAGTACCTCCACAATCAAACCAGTCCAGTACCTCCACAATCAGTACCTTCATAAGCTGATATAAATAGCACTGCTTAAACATAAAAGCTACCTAAAGGCGCGGAAATCAGTGTTACGTACAGAGCATCCCAGAATTTACGTTTCATCTCATGTTATGGCACCTTCATATTGAAATGGAATGTCCTCGCATTATTTTATCGATTAGTATAACGATAAAACCTGAAAACGTATATAAAGGTATGTTATAAGATACATTTACATGGAGGCACACCAACGAAAAACATTATCACTGCTACGTACATAATATAGAAATCCAGTATACCACTGCCACGTACATATATAGTAATCCAGTATACCTTTCAGGTTTTACATTAAAAATGATACCTTTCTTTGTCAAATGTAACTTGACAACCATTCCAATTTTTTCTAAATCTGGCCAGCCAAGACGTCGTACAACAGACACCTGGTTTGGAGCGGGTTTACGTCGTCAGAGTTACAATAAATACAGGTGTCACCTTTCTCAGGTAGATTTATCCAACGCCTAATCAGCGAAGTGAAATGTAAGCTAAGTCATAGGATACTTTGAAATGGTATCACTGGAGAGGCGTTCATGGATCTCTGGGTTTTAGGATTAAAGACACGGACAAGTTACTTAGCTCTGTGGCTTTTCCTCGTGACTTGATAACCAACTAACCTAGTGGTTAGTAACAGTTTACCATAAGATGTCGGTGTTTAGTTATAACAGGTATACAAGTTTTCCATTGTGTACTACAAAACATTCAAAATAACAATCAATTTCAATCCTTCACATATTTCTGTGATTCGCATAATTCACATCTTTAATATTGGTAGGAGAAAACTGAATGATCTTCCAGGTTTATGCTTAAAATCGTATTTTTAAAGAAAAGATTATTGTAAACAATCGATTTACGAAACATTGTGCGGGTACGAGAAATACTAGCATTATGGAGTGATGGTGATAAATGGCCCAACAAATGTTAGAGAACGTATTATAATCAAAACTAAAAAAATGTGATATACGTTACACAATCAGCAAACAGAAATAATTCCACATCCTGAACATCAGTGTATTAGATTCTATTTCGCTATGAAAATAATGCGATGGAGTGTTGGGGTATCTTGCAGTCTTCGAAATTGAGTTTTCTTTATTAAAATGTATTGTTTAATTAAGAGAGCGACACCTGTACGGTATAGAGCAGAAGTGTAGAGCTTTGTATCGTGGTTCTCTGGGCATGGCTTGTGACTGCTCCTTGTTCGGAGGGTTTTGAATTTGAGCAAAAGGTTGGTAAAACGTTCCAGACTGTGTTACATTGTACAAATTACAAGAGGAACTATTTCTTTAACAAACGGTTGGCCACTTAGAGGAGTTCGGACCATGTCTACATCTTTGGCCACATCAACAATACAGTCACACTTCGGACGCAGGTCAGTGGAGGTAGGGAGCGATACGTCAATCTTGAAAGTAGCACTTCCAGGCATATGTGGAGTACAGGGACAATACCATATGGACCTTAACTTCAATGCCGATATGAATAATGCAGAAGGATTCTTCAGTCGACGTGTCTAAATAACGAAGTGGGCACAAACCTTTTACGGAAAATATATACATCATAATAATACAGTATGTAGGTGAGTGAGAGTGACTTGTGTTATTTTATCTGACCATCTTCGATCACACTGACACTGATAAGTTAGGGTACGTAGCGGCTCTGAAAACAGCGGGACATCCGGACAGGATAATCACGTGTCCAATACCCACCAATCACAAGGACGACCCGGGACCTATCGATCACGACCCGACTGGACGTTACCGCGGGTATACAGACCTATCGGCGCGTGTTTTGACGTGTTCGCTACCAAATTTTAACAGTGCATGCTTCTTGTCAACGTGACGGTTGTTTTTTATTTGAGTTTCCAATTTCCCCCAAATGATCCGTTTATTTAATGTCTAGCGACAGAGGCCATCAGTTGAATGTCAGGGACACACAAATGGTACCACTTCGTTTAATTCTCTGTGAAGCTTTTATGATCGAAGGCTACAGTTTCGACAAAATATGTTTCAAACGAACAAATAAAGCGTATCTAATACGTCCCTGAAACAATACGAGATTGCCTCTTATGGTAAATTTCACACGGAAAAGATGCAACCTCATACAGACAGCTCACGGCACTTTAAAAAACATTGTTAGTCTTTTCTTCACCGCGAACATTCCGTTTAATTAGAGTTAATCATGTAAGCTACATATTGAACCATGTTGTGAAATTGACACGCATTATGTTTATACTAATATCCCAGACCAACGCGGGACCACGAAATACTTTTATCTGAGAGCGGCGACATCGCGTGACAAGGAAGGGTTAACTACACGACAAGAACACCAATCATATGTTACAGTGATTCCAGGGTTTCCCAACCTTTTCAATCGCCTGAATATTCCGTGTCTCCTACATTTGTAAGACACCTAGACATCAAATTACGCATGTTCATATTTCTGTATTGTCCCTTGAGATTAGCTATCCTGACCCCACGGGATTACCTTGCCTGACCCCGTCACAGACGATGCCATCTCTTCCCGAGGGGGTACAGGGTTACACTGAAGGCACAGAGAGACATTCTCACGTGAAACGTAGACTTTATTACGACAATTAGTACGATATCTCATACACGCCTGATTAAGTATGCTTGAGCACACACTGATGCCAAACGACATGTCTTTAGAACGTCTCTCTCAAAGGAACGACCGTTTTAATTGCGACGTGCACGCTTAGAGTAAAGTACGAATTGTGTGTATTGCTTCGGAGTCGGCATCAGACATCTTCTGATAGCTGTTCAACTCATCAAGGAAATTTCCAATAATTCTAGTGATATTTGTCCTTTGAATTAATAATAAATGGGTAATCATAAGAAGTGATCAGTGTGAATACATTTCTATCACTAATTATCTGTCCAGCTATTCTAATGTTCTGATTAATACCGCTGTCGCCTGACTGGGAACTGCCGATAACAAATCGTGGTCGCGCTCTAACCTCAACCAAACAAACACATGCCAGATGGAGCATTGATTTAGAAACGAAATGCAACCAAAGCAAAACCTCCTAAAAACAACACTACATCACCCGTGCGATGTCCAGCCCGAGTACAATACGGAGCTCTTCGCAACACATTGACGTTTGGACTGGTAAGCAACACGTTACCGTAGATGTCTGGTGTTTAGGCAATATGTCGTTGGTGGAAATTGATGGTATAGGCACATAATAGCTTAATTCATATGACGCCGATGTCAAGTTAAGAAGCGTAGATTGAAGAGAAAACTGAAGAGAGATTTACCAAGCGTCGTAATGGGTGTAGCACGTGAATGGGTCTCAGTTCAGTACCCGTCCACCAACCCCCTACCTGTAAGGCCCCTGTGGATGTTAACATACCTATTCTGATCACAATTATTTGGACAGAATATTACATTAAGAGGAACGGTGTTGATCCCATCTCAGCAGTTACAACAATTAGTTCGAAACAAAGGAAAATAACATGGAATAACTTTCATTGTCAGAACAATTACATATCATTTTGTTGTTCAGTCTTTTATTAAGAGATCGGAAATGAAATTTTCAAATATTTCAACAAATGCTATCCGTACCTTGTCTGCTCTAGTTGTATCATCACACAATACACGGTCTTCCTGTATGATGCTCAGACTCCCTCTTTACCCTGTCCACCGTACATCATTTGGAAGCGGGTTATACATTTTTCATGGATTCAATTTATTTTGTATGTTTTCATTATCGCCAATTCTTCGGGGTTTTCCTGTTGGGAGTTATTGACTACCGTATTGGACAGATTGCAAGCCCGCACAACTTCGTGTAATATCACGTAATTTCATCACAAGATACCTTTCACTTGTGTATGAATATTTAACACCAATTTCTGTCATCGATGTATACTTTGCCAAATTCTGATTGTCAATAAGCCAGGTAAGGTAATAGAACACCGGTCCAGGTGTTTAAAATGCTTGCTATGACAAGCATGTTTACAGAGTTCGCCGCCAGGCCGTCCTCTCATACAGCAAGGTGATATGACAGCTTTTGTCAGGATTTATTTGGAGTCGTATTATATTTCTAGGAATGTTGGTTTGTTCTGTACAAACATGCTATTTGTAATAATATAAGAGAATTAATATTGATTTATATTTTTTTATTAAGATAAACATGATTCTTATATAAAACTACTACATGCACTTGTACAATGGTTATCATATCAGTACTACAGCTATATGTTGGTCCTGTGTAGATAAAGTTGATTTGCTTTACAACAATTATGAAACAGATTTTTCCAACTCATATAAATCACTCTTTTTGACCCGGATGTTAGCTCTTAATCTCGGAGGGAACCAGGAAAAATTCATGGTATTTTGATGTTATCCAGAAACAAACTGCCCAGGTAACAGAAATCATAGGCGAGACTGTTTATAGATGGGAACTTAATAAATATAGGGCATACCCTGAACACTTGTTCTTATCACTATCATCCAACTGATGCAAGTCGTATGTGAGACATAAGTTAGACTGTGGATATCACTACTGAAATAGCCATACCTTGAAACTTTCTACAATTTAATCCAGCTATCCACACTTGCAATAAAAAAAGTAAAACGTATTATACATAATTCATAACATGGGAGTTTTAAATCAAATTTTAGAACGAGGAGCTTCAGACTTCGCCTCGTTCAATAGAAATAGATAACCTGATTAGTGCCCATCTGTGCTGGATTTCTCGGACTGCGAGGTATTGTAAATGGTGTGAAATGATTTGCCGTGTGTTTTCGTCCGAGACATATAATTGAATAAATATATAAATCTTGTTTATTTTTCTATCACAGTCAGATTCTGAGGAGATGTCATTAACACACCAATAAGACAGCATACACCAGATCATACAAAGATTGTAGCCTGTACAACAATCATCACGTATGCTATACATCAGCTCTGTCGTATGCACACATTTAAAATAATTTAGCTATACTTTGGAATGTGGGCTGCGAATAAAGGAGCATAAAAGGATTGCAGACACAGAAACGCAGACAGAAATATACATACATACATACAGACAGAAATATACATACAGACATACAGACAGAAATATACATACAGACATCAGACAGAAATATACATACAAACATACAGACAGAAATATACATACAGACATACAGATAGACACACAATAACATAGACAGACATATACATACAGACAGAAATATACATATAGACATACAGACAGAAATATACATACAGACATACAGACAGAAATATACATACAGACATATGCCAAGATATACAGACAGACACGCACAAAAACATACACAGACATACATTACAGATAAATGCCCAGACAGACACACGCACAAAAAAATACACAGACATGCATTAAAGACATATGCCCAGACAGACATACAGACAGACATATACAGACACACACACACAAACATACACAGACATACATTACAGACATATTTCCAGACAGACATACAGACAGAAATATACATTCAGACATATGCACAGACATACAGACACACACACACACAAACATAGACAGACAAATCTTTTGCTTAATTTATGCTGCCAAAATTGCTACATATTTCATCAAAGGATCATTGTATTGAACATGTTTCGAAGCAGTTACATGTGTTACTTACAGATGTACAGGGAAGTAGTGTGGTTGGATATCAAGTTTCTTTTTCTGAAATTTTATAACTTTGATAGTGGGAAATGTTTGCTGAAATTAACATTAGATTGAATATTTCAAACCAGTTAAAAATATACCGTTATGGACTTTTGTGATGGTGAATATGATGTGATATGTGATATCTGAAAAAGTAATAATGACCGAGGCGCAGCCGAAGTTAATATGAATTAATCAGGTTCGGATAAAACCATACCTTATGGTGGAGGAGTGCAGTAGTCTGCCATTAGAGACGTAGACTGGAATTGCTCTGGTCATAGCCGTTAAAATGACACAAAACACAGTCGTATGTTATGGTACGTTAATTCCGACGTCTCCATAGAAAAAAAACACAATTTAATTTTCATTTCCTGTGCTTTTAGGTTTTGCATGGCTACCTTCATCCATCAAATCTGAAATTACCTGGAATTCCGATTGACTTCACAGTATACCATCCCGTGGTCTGTGATTGTCGTACGCCTGTAACAACAACATGATGGATTATCCGTAATGTAGGCAACAATTATTCGTCTCTGTTTTTGCATCAAGTCCTGTTCTTGTCTTTGTATACAAAGCTACCACTTTGGCATTATCTTATTTGCCATGGTGTGAAAACGCCTTCAGTATAGGGCAGCATAAAATAGCAACTCGTTATCGTTCTTACTCTCGAACTCAACCGATTATCACATATTCGAATGCACCGTGGCATAGCAAGTTTCGAATGCACAATGGCATAGTAGGATTCGAACGCACCGTGGCATAGGCTTTGAACGATCACAAGTTTGATTTAAATGGCAAACGTGAAAACATTCTAAACGACATTTCAGAGGATGCTTTTCCTTCCGGAACGTATGGTCTTATTCTCTTTGTATTTCTTTCAATAAACTTGACTTGCAACTCTTCCCTTTGTTCGTATTTTGTTGTTTGTTTTATCGACTTTGATTTAGAATTACGGATTTGTTGACACTAAGTTATTTTCTTGTTTTTCAGATATCTGAACATCCCTCATTGTTCTTGCTGTGAATTTGACCTTCCATTAACATCATAGCAAGATTTCTACGCCCTGTACATCCATATTGCTGCAGAAGATAAGCTGTTACGCAGAAAATTTAATAAGGATTTCTCCTTGAGGCGAAAAAAATATATATTCTTTAATAAAATGCATGACAAGGTCGCTCCAACCGAGAGCCCGTTTATAGCATTCCATGGCCTACTACTTCTGGACGGCAATAAGCGGTAATGGAGCTTAATCTTTACCTGTATATTATGTAGATCTTTACAACTTCACGTTTTTTAACCGTTCTATATTTATTGTGTGTGAAGGAAACCAGGATTGGTAGGCAACAAAACTGTTTAATCAATGTTTTATCAGATTAAAAAGTTATGACCGCGCGAGCGTCGACGCGTCAGAAATAGGTCTATTCTGTTATAAATCACAGACGAACCTTACCTGTATAGGGGGCACTCACACATACTTTAAAATGTTTCTTATAATAAAAAATGTATATTGACATGTTATCTGATTGAGGAGAAAAGCCCCACTCCTAACAGTGAGTTCAGGTAATGATCGCATTATCGTGGCGAAGAGAGGCCAATTAGAACATATCCCAACCAGAATCAATAAACTGACGTCTCGTTAAAATACACACACTTTGGGACATGTTGGCAGTCACTTTTAGCCGCCCTGGAGTATATAATGATCTCATTTTTTAAAAGAATCTGTTTTCAATGCTGACGGCAATCTAGAAGGAGCAGTAACCTGGTAAATATGACCTTTTGACCTCTCCACAATGAGGAATTAACAGAGATTGTATACAGCATATTACTTATAAATATCAGAACTGAGACTCGAGACAATGTCTTCTGTCTGTAATTGTCCCACAGCATCAGGACGAGAGTACAGGGGTTTGGAGTGTAAGCTAATGATACCAATATTTATAAGTAGGTTATGTATTCACAGTAGGCCGCCGCCAGACACCCTCTAACAGAGTCGTGAGGAAAGGTCTCGATAAGACGTATTCAAGGTTACGTATCGAGGGAATTAGAAATGTAGATTTGATAGCGGTGTAAAACGTAAACCATCTGGTATCATATCAATCACGCTATCGTATGCACTTTAAACTCCCGGTACAGAACTGCCGATACTAAATAGAGGAATGTACGTTGTGTGTCAAATTAAAAATTATCCAAATAACTTATAAAGTACAGTTTTTTTTATGTAAATCATGAAATTCTGTTTAAAGTTCGTAAAATTTCCATTTGACGACGTGGGAGGTATGGCAGTTTATCTTACGCGAAAGTGAATTTTGCATGAAAATAAAATACAAGAAAAGATCTGAAACGAATAAAATGCATGAAAAACTATGAGCGATACAAAGTATGTCGGCAAGTGAGTGGCTGGTGAGACAGTACAAACCAGTCTACAGCGAACTGTGACTTCCATTGAGTTCCACGTCCTCAGCTGAAATGACGGCTTTTCTATTGACGCCAAGGAAAATAAGAGTCGGAAACCGGAACGGAAATAGACGGAGAAAGACGAGGCGAAACAAATAAGGCCGATAAAACGACGGAAAGTAATGCAAACGAAAATAATGTGATTCACACAAAGAATTTCACTCTTTATAAACCAAATAAAGAAAGAAAACAAACATGGTTCTGAGCCTGACGAAAACACTCGATCAGTTTTCCTATTGCTCCGTATCAATGATATGATTCCTACAAGACAAAGACATCCTGATTACTTCCCGGAATCGCTCATGAGAGAAATCCACGTATAAACAAGGAGAAGCAGCGAAAGCAACAAATTCACTACGTCTCCTCGTGATGTAAGATGACGATGTTTCTTTGTCCTCTTACACCACAAGGACCCATATCGAAACATCGTCATCTTACACCACAAGGAGACATATCGAAACATCGTCCTCTGACATCCAAATGAGACAGTAAAACATCGTCATCTAACATCTCAATGAGACAGCAAAACATCGTCATCTAACATCTCAATGAGACAGCAAAACATCGTCATCTAGCATCTCAATGAGACAGCAAAACATCGTCCTCTAACATCTCAATGAGATAGCAAAACATTGTCATCTAACATCTCAATGAGACAACAAAACATTGTCATCTAACATCTCAATGAGATAGCAAAACATTGTCATCTAACATCTCAATGAGACAGCAAAACACTGTCATCTAACATCTCAATGAGACAACAAAACACTGTCATCTAACATCTCAATGAGACAGTAAAACATCGTCGCATGACAAGACAACGATACAACAAACAACACTTTAATACAATAACACGTCTGTCATACAGACATACGAAATTAAAAATGTAAACATTATCATTTCAAATTTATGGCATTAATATCAGGGGATTTAAAATATATTTAATCACCAATTTCTCTGATATATATCATACATTAGCTTTACGTATTCCAGTAGTTTTCATCAATAATTATTCCGGTTATTTGAAACGCCTGCTTTTCGTCATTTAAAATAATTTATCTTCTCCAATAACACGTTGAAATGTTCATTGCGGATGATAACAGAATACCTAACTTTAAATTGGAATTTGATAATACATTTTTATATCAGACCAAAATGCTAATGTCTGTTTACTGTGTCATTGGCATCCATTAGGGTATTCTTATCTATCATTTCAATACAGTAATATCAATACGTACTCCTAAAGATAGTATCAGAGGTTTTCCATGAAACGTCGTTAAGGGATTCACAGTTGTAAACACAGTTCTTATAAATGTACATTATTGTTATCGGAATGTAACTCGCACAAATGAACATTATTCCTAAAAGCACTGTGGGATTACCTCATAAACACTGTTTATCCGTTTTTATTAATTTTCATTTTTTTATATTAATTTCCATGAACCATTTGATATAATATGTTCTCTCTGGTTTGTTTGACAGTAACAATAGGTGTGATGTATAATGGGGAAAGTGTGAGTTAATGAACACGTGGAAGTCTGAGAACGCAACAGAACAGCAATCGTTTCAGGTTTGGCGTGAAATTCACGTGTAATAGCTGGCTACGTGTCAATTTTATATCATTAACGGTGTTTCGATCTAACAGCGACACGCTGATGTATATTAGTTGACAACTTGTCTGCCAAATGGTTTACACTGCAGTGTTAGTGACCGCTATAACCGACATTAGGCCTACCATTAACGCGTAAAGCACGTGTCGGGGACACGGCCAGTGGGTGTCGTGTCACGTTGTGGAAATGTAGATAAGATTTTAATATAAAAATAATCTGGGCAAATCGATTGTGAAAAACGAACTCAGTACCGATAAGATATAAGATATTTTTATTATTTTCACAGTTATATGGAAGCGTCTACCGTACGGGGTAAACATCACAATCGCGTCGTGTGTAATCTCGCAATGTCCCGCCGTACCACAAACATTCTTATTTATAAGCTAGGCAATGTACCGAGAAGAAAATGTTTAAAAAAATACTGAAAGAGTGTGAAATGGAATATTTCCCCGGTTTGGTAGCTACGGTGGCTGATTCAGTGTTTTAGAATATCTGGGGATGGCAGGAAAAGTTGTTTTGGTTTCTGTTTAGTATACATTTTTAAGCTAGTGAGAGGAAACCTCGATAGCAATAGATCTGTTATCAACACAAGAGTCATATCGGGCCTGTATCGCTAACCTGCTACTTTTGTTGACTGTTCTGAACAAAAGGTTGAAGTCGTTCTGCTTGGTTGCCATTTTGAATTTATTAACCACCAAATAAATTAAAATGCTAACACATGTAAGTGCAATAATGAACAAATGTAATTATCAGCCATTCAGAGAATCGGGGAGCCATTTTGAATTATAAAACAATAATAGCACCCGTTGAGGGCCTAGGGATCGAATTCGGTTACCATTGGCCGGTGCAAGTTGCTTCAGAAGTTAAAACTGTCTCAGCCAATATAATTCGAAAAATAACAGCAACACTTAGTCAGTGCCATATAGGGCATTTGTATAATATGTCGTAAAGCAAGGTCTGATAGAAATTGTGAAGAAGTAACATGTCAACATTTGCTTATTCGACACGGAGAAGACGTCGACACGTTTTTCTCGCCTTGTTCACATTGATCCTCATTTCTGTGATAGCCACATCCTTAATATATACAACATTGAATCCCTTTCATATATAGATGTCACATGCCAAATAAAGTGAAAACACCTCACCCTTCCTTCTACAGTAGTCTTTTAAACACTAAATCATATTCCTCTTTGGGGCCCGCCCCTCTCTCTCCAGGGGGGCGGATCCTTCATTTATATAACTCTGAAATCCCTTTGCCCAGGGAACCGTCTACGAATCAATTAAAAGTCCCTTCTCTAGCACGTACTCAAATAGTTGCTTTTTACCCCTGTTTCCCCTTCCTCCTTGTGAATAAGGTGCAAATCTTTGGTCATGTGGTCAGATTCGGCCCACCCCAAAGCGGGCCACTGCCTTCATTATACACCATTTCAACCCTTGGCACTGGGATGATTCGTGCTAAACTCCCTTCTGTCGGTCCGCCGTCCGACAGACATCGAAACACGACATAAGCTCAAGTGGACCTTCGGGACAGGTGAGCTAAAACTGTAATACGTGGTATTGTCCACCAAACAGGTCATTGATACAACTGATCGTGTAACTTGGGGTTTTAGCAAATCAAATACGACCACATACGTAATCTTTGTCCGATATGTCCCCTACTAATAAAATAAATAAATAACGAAAAGATTATTAAAACTGTCAGAGCATGTCCTAGACGAAGCCGATTATTACTTTTAGGAAAATGGTGAAATTTCGGAAACGGGGAAATGCTCATTGTGTTATTAACAAATACATTGATGCTACGCTTGTCTGTTTGGCAACTTTCGTAAAATATTTTTCAATCCGAATTAAGACGACTTAACCTAGCTCGATGCATACGATCTTTCTCAAAGACGTTATTGGACCACCATTGCCTTGTCGGTAATCCAGATAATTCCCCAAATAATACATTCAGCCGAACTCGTCCAGCGGATGTGGTTCAAATATGATGTAATTTGGTGTTTGCGACAGTTTATTAAGGCAGTTTATGGCCCATGTGAGAATAAAGTCCCGGTCTTTACTGCCAGACCTTGGATGTTCTCTGCGGTCAGTTGACAGTTAGTATTGGCACTCGGCGGGTCTCGTAGTGTCGTCATTAACTAGCGATACCGGCGAGAGTCCCCGAACATCATTAAACGGTCTGTTTCATGAGGTGCAATCGAGTTTAGAATTTCTGTACAAAAATAGTTGATAGAAACATTTCTACTGTTCAGTCTAGAAATCTAACTCAACAGAAAGATAGGAGTGGCGAACCTTTGTCGTTGGTTTGGTTCGTTTGGCTTCGACATACGTAAATGACACCCGGCCTGTTCCCTGTACAAACACTGGCATGACACCCGGTCTGTTCCCTGTACAAACACTGGCATGACACCCGGTCTGTTCCCTGTACAGTCACTGTCATTACATCCTGTCTGTACCCTGTACAGTACCCGGCATGTTATACGGTCTTCATATTGAAGTCACTGGCATGACATCCGGTATGTATCCTGTACAGTCCCTTGAATGGCATCCGGTCTGTATCCTGAAGTCACTGGCATGACATCCGGTCTGTATCCTGAAGTCACTGGCATGACATCCGGTCTGTATCCTGTGGTCACTAGCATGACATCCGGTCTGTATCCTATGGTCACTAGCATGACATCCAGACTGTACCCTGAAGTCACTGGCATGACATCCGGTCTGTATCCTAAAGTCACTGGCATGACATCCGGTCTGTATCCTGAAGTCACTGGCATGACATCCGGTCTGTATACTGAAGTCACTGGCATGACATCCGGTCTGTATCCTGAGGTCACTGGCATGACATCCGGTCTGTATCCTGTGGTCACTAGCATGACATCCAGACTGTACCCTGAAGTCACTGGCTTGACATCCGATCTGTCTCCTGTAAAGTCACTGGCATGACATCCAGACTGTATTCTGAAGTCACTAGCATAATATTCGGTCTGTCCCCTGTACAGTCACTGGCATGACTTCCAGTCTGTACTCTGTACAGTCATTTGCGTGACTTTCGGTCCGTACCATGTACAGTCATTGGCATGACATCCGGTCTGTACTCTGTACAGTCACTGGCATGCCACCCGGTCTGTACCCTGTACAGTCACTGGCATGACACCCGGTCTGTACCCTGTACAGTCAATGACATGACACCCGGTCTGTACCCTGTACAGTCACTGGCATGACACCCGGTCTGTACCCTGTACAGTCAATGACATGCCATCCTGTCTCTTCACAGTCAAGTTGCTGGAATGACATTCCGTCACGAAAAATACTCTTGCATTATGGGACGACTACTGATCTTGATGAAAATCTAAGCCTCCAGTCAGTTATACAAAATATTCCACATCTTCTGTCAAACAAATCAAGCCTTACAAAAAAGTGTTTGATCCATTCGTGTTAGGGGTCCATTCCGTCTATTGAATTCGATGCCTTAGGAGATGATTCATTTTTTGTATTTTTATAAACACTGATGAATTTTTCTGTCTCTTAATTTACTTGATGTAATTGCCCCATGCTGACAACATAGAATTATTCATGTCGTTTTCTCTCTTAATAAGCCATTCGATAAAGTGCCGAAATTTAGTCTGCCGTTTATCAACATTGCAATGCATTACACAATTATATCTGTTAACGATACCGACGAAACGTCATGGCATGTCTTGCCCAATACACAAACCATTATGGAAAAGTTGCATGTTGAGCAGTAATTGAAACCGTAACCCAAATTATAATTATATCTTAAACTAATGACATCAAGCTGAATCAGATTGAGGGTGAATTTAGCATATGAAAACGAGATGAACTCGTGCCGAACAGTATCCATAGCTATATTTGTACGCTTTTTATGATGTTCATGGCGCTGTAACACCGATAAATAAACTGTACCACTGATATATAAACTGTAACACTGATATGTAAACTGTGACACTGATATATTAACTGTGACACTGATATATAAACTGTAACAGTGATATATAAACTGTAACAGTGATATATAAACTGTGACACTGATATATAAACTGTAACAGTGATATATAAACTGTGACACTGATATATAAACTGTAACAGTGATATATAAACTGTAACACTGATATATAAACTGTAACACTGATATATAAACTGTAACAGTGATATATAAACTGTAACAGTGATATATAAACTGTAACACTGATATATAAACTGTAACACTGATATAAAAACTGTAACACTGATATATAAACTGTAACACTGATATATAAACTGTAACACTGATATATAAACTATAACACTGATATATAAACTATAACACTGATATAAAAATTGTAACACTGATATATAAACTGTTACACTGATATATAAACTGTTACAGTGATATATAAACTGTAACACTGATATATAAACTGTAACAGTGATATATAAACTATAACACTGATATATAAACTATAACACTGATATACAAACTGTAACACTGATATATAAACTGTTACACTGATATATAAACTGTTACAGTGATATATAAACTGTAACACTGATATATA
>JAUMHH010103090.1:0-19359 GCA_032359455.1 Chlamys rubida
TTTTTAAATGTCCTTTAAACCTAAATGCCAGATCAGATTTCCTTGACAAAATTAGGCATCTGCTAAAAGATAATGTAACAGATAATGACAATCTGGCGGACATCTTGTCCTCTGAAAATCCAATGTTTATATTTCAAACATGCCGATTTGTTAAACAGTCTTTAGAACTGAGGAGAGTTGGCCTGCATTTGATGTAAACTAAATACTTTTTATGTAATTTTTGTATATCGTTTGTGTTGTATATGTACTTGCCATCAAATTACATTTGTAATTATAATTGAGCAAAGTTTATTGATATTAAAAGCCGGTGAAGCGTAACGATGTACCATTTCCAAAAAAGTGACTGGTTTTGTCTCCGACTTTTCCCGTGTTGTGTGTTAATAAAAACTTCATACTTTCTGTTGATGCATGCTTGTTTCGACTATAAATTCCTGATTTGTCGTCGTTTCAATTATCCATTACAAATATACAGATATAGTTTTTCTGCTTAACTTCGCGGCAGCATAGCTTAATATTATTAATCGTAACAGTATATCATTATGAGACACATAAAGAAAAACACAAAGGAGCGAATTGCTCCGAAATTTGACAATCTTTGTAAAGATCCAGAGTTATATGGGATTTTACCGTTAACATTACTTATTTGACCCATTCATGTATATAAAAGACAAGATTAAAACATTCCTGTAATTTTTAATATGCCCTTCAATTATAATAGGGCCTTCGGCAGAAATACATATTATACAATATATAATATAATAAGAAGCAATATAATAGACCACATTTTTTTTATTTAATGCATTGTATCACTACATAGATTCTTGTATATGGCACAAAGACATTTGTGTCTATTGCTGAATAAAGAAGATATCAGTATTGAATTGCTGGAATGTTAAGACTTATATATTGAAATATTTACACTAAATATAAAGCGGTTTGTCATAATTTACATGCTATTAAATATCCTTAGTAATATATAAATTTATTTGATACGCACAATTGTACGACGAATGTAAAACAATGTGACACAATTGAGGAGAAAGGTTACTTGTTTCAAAAATAGCATTTGTTCTAAAAATATCGCATAGATAAGATAAATTGTCAGGAAATCCCCAACTGCAAGTTACCAACGTGACCTGAAGGGGTTCCCGTCCACTCCTTCACATAGTATAGGAGTGCTGATACCCTATCGGACAGAGACACAAATAGCCATTCAAATATCACTTGAATTACATTACTTTTGGGGATACTATCGAGGTATTTATCTTATCGCCTTCTTGCCTGATATAGATCTGTCGTTTCATGGGGCAGTTCCGTCCATCTGACCGCAGATGACCTATGGTCAAGAGGACCGTCAGGTATGTTGACCGTGTGGTTTTTGTCCGTCAATCGCGCAAAGGTCAGTTTCTAAGCTATATTACTACGCGATGTGATTGGTTAGTTTGGAGCAGCCGGAACCCTGTGACGGAATAAAGATAGGCCACGTGGTGTACCGGATGACTTTAATGTGCATGTCGACGCTGAGTGTGTAAGGATGACGACTCTAGCTTCACATACATCAACTATTGTGACGTTTGCGGTTTCCTGTTTCGTATGTGTGTCGATGATAAAAAAAAGTATGAATAATTCTGCTGAGTATTACGTTTTAAGTCTGTACCAGGTGGTGTTCATCTTCTAAAATTTGCACTTTCTTTATCCTATGAAAACAATCTATCCCAGCTTTTCTCGTGTGTCTAGACATATTCTATTCATGCAAGGCGCGATCATATTTTTTTGCCAATGCTTCATACTTACGCCCGTCATGTGATTGCATTGATACATACTCAAATTTAATGCATCATTCCGAGTGGTTTGTTTAAAAAACGTTTTGATGAAAGAATGATTTTATATGTCATTAAAGTTTTCTCGTATTAATATTCTAATTCATTAATTTATCGGGTATTTTATCGAGATAAAATTGAAACAATTTGTGTATCCCTTAAAGATTTTTCATATACCACGAAAAAAAGTATGAAGTAATGCGAAGTGAATGGATCAAATCTGATCCAATGAAATTGATTTCGAATGCTAAAACAATTTCCGGCAGGAAGTATATAAATAGATAAATGTATAAGTTTATATAGCTACTTTATACATTTTAAAATTATGCCGATAGTATCAAACTCATGTTTATGCATTTTGTTAAGCCACATTAAGTTTGTTGCTTTTTAACATCAAATGTTATAGAAGTGAGTTTAAAATTCTTGTTATCACACACTGAACCAAAGCATTCTAAAAATTTTAATTTTAAATCTTAATTAAACTTTTAAGTTCTGTGAGATAATTTATTTAGCCGACACATTTCAGCGTATTATCGAATTTTAACTGATGAGTGCATTAACGAGTGTTGAATTGGCACAATGCTAACTCTATGCAATAAACAACTTCTGATACACTTTTGTGTTTTCTTCCTGATTTTTTTCTGCTCATTTTGTACAACACTTGCACACAGCAAGAACATTAGTTATATCGCCTTTTTAAATTTGAGTTATTGTCGAGATAAACCCGCTTATATATAAAACAAAACACACATTATTTGAGAAAATTGTTAGGTATGACAATTGCAAAAAATTATGCCTATTTTTGTATTCATTATACATTGATGGTCATTGAGGTTAACAATTATATGTGCAAACTGCCTCATTCCGCTTTTATGATAAGTTTTAAATATTAATTATGCCTAAATATTGTGACAAAACGACTTGAAAACCATTTCAACAACGTTCAAAATCGGCAGATGTCAGCTGACCTTGCCAAGCGGATTAAGACGGCGACGGAATCGTGAGTTTCCAGCAGTGATGCCATGAATGTGATTTTGAAGGCAACAGTCCTGTTGTCACGGTGTGGTGAACTCTGAGAGCTATATTTAGTCCTGTTGTCACGGTGTGGTGAACTCTGAGAGCTATATTCAGTCCTGTTGTCACGGTGTGGTGAACTCTGAGAGCTATATTTAGCTGGCGAAGGAAGAAATAACTTCACTCAGCGTGAATTGTTGTCCAGTTATACTCTCCTCTATCTGTCTTGTCTTCTCCTTCCCTCCTCGAAATAAATGTCTTCTGTCAAGTTTGGTATTTCTGAAAATTACCTGCACAGAGGCGACTAAATATATTGAAAGCTTTTAGTGTACCTTGTGTACATTTTGAATTCCTGGAAATGTATCCCACACATTGGGCGAATTCATACAGTTACAACATTTGAGACGTTTGCACGATAACGTATAGGACGAATAGCGTGCCAGTTTAGTCGTAGAGAAACGAGTGTGCGGTTAGTTGAACGAGGAATAATAATCCACTGTTTACCAAAAGCTTGTGTCATAGACTATTTTGGAGGAAGTGTTCCAATGAGAAAAAAAAAGATATGCCTTGAATTTGCTTTTGCTTTATTTTGCTTTGGTAAATAATGTCGTATGTCTTTATATTCTTTTGTTAAATCGAAAAGTCGGCAACACTGAAAAAACAGCTACGCTATAGTATAGTTTTTTTTAGGTAAACATAACTTGTTGTTTTTTCTATTCAGTAATGCTACCAATTACCATAACTTGTTTGCAATTCACGTGAAACTCCTGTAATTTGTGATCAAATTAGTATTTTGCATTGCGTAGCTCTAATATTGATGATCCGGAAAAAAGTAGTTTTTGGCTGACGTGGCTCTTTTTCATAGGAATTTTGCAAAAAATAATCATCGACAATGTGATTTGGGAATTTGGTATGAAAACGAATATTTATTGATATTTGTATTTAATTAATGTTGGTCTACGTCGATTGAGGAAATTCAACACTGAAATCGATAAGAAACTAATATATACTAATAGACGGATGCAGACAACTACAGAGCAATGATAACGTGTAGTCAATGGGCAGGAAACATGTCTTCGACCCCCGCTCATATACTTCATACGTTAAGAATTCGGTCGAGGACTCTACAACGACTGTTGAGATTGCAACAACGAAATGCTTTTATTTGTTGATTACAGGCGGAAGCGTAATTAACTGGCTCCTTGGCTTTTGACAAACAAAGTATTGAGATTGTTCATGGATTTGTGTACTCTGCCCGATTTTAGTCAACCATTCATTGACCCACTGCCTCAGTTAGAGTCACTGCCAATCAAAAGGAAAGTTTGGTTACCGCATGTTTAGCATTAATTTCTCTCGAAGATACTATTATACACTATACACAGTATCCACGAATAAGCATTCACGTCCATGTGGGTTAACTGCGCGTTACCGGTCGATTGAAAACATGAATATACTGTAATAGTTCTTAAAGGAGGAACAATAGATTACATGTTTAATTCTTTTTATCTATAAAGCTAACAATTGTTCCCTTATGCCATTTCATGAGGAAGATAATTCGATATCCCTTCCAGACGCCTACATTGCTTTGCCACAAGGATTGCGCCTGTGTTCTTGTCAGCATTTCCTATCGGTCTTGCACCCGATTAAACATTAGGATAATAGACTTCTGTGCAGGACCACGGCCTGAATTAGCACATCCGCGATAAACGGACACACACAATAAAAACCTGAGCTGAAATTACCACACCATTGCATTTGATGACAGGAACTTGCAAATTTGATATGATGTATCTCCATTACGCTCGATTATAGAAGACGCATGTTCTTGTTGAAGGTTTAAAGGGAAATTTTGTTATTTCTATTCAATAATAACTGTATTTTAGGCTAAATAACTAGAGCACTTTTAATATTTTTATAGACAATTTTGAACCTGGAAGTATACAGGACGTTGCTTATGTACCACCCAGAAGTGTAAATTACCGAGCCACTCTGCGTGCCTGTTTTGAGTAATGTGTTTGAAACCATTCATGTAAAAATATATACCTTTTGAAAAATAAGTTATTGATAGGATATGACGTCACTATGACATTTTAACTTAAAAAACATATTCTCTCACATACTGTCCATGATAATGCAACGTTTTGAAAGCAAAACAGGAAAAGTAAACAGTGGTAAACCATTTTTCAGAACATATATTTCATTTCTTTATCAAGGTAGTCTCTCTTCATTTCTATTGTAAGCGTGTACTGAAAAGCTTTTTTTATTTTTTTACCTGTGCTTGTCCCTCTGAAGTCTTACAAAGTCAATCTATTATTTTAGATTGTACACTTTTTTTGAAAATATTTACTGTAACGTTGTAGAAAAAGTTTAGCAAAACAAGTATCAAGACTGGTAGGGCAGTGGAGTACCTCCCTGCTTTATCCTACAGAAATTCTGGAATTGAATCATGACGTCAGAGAAAAAATTTAAGGGAAAGTGTAATTAATATTTTCGTTCGTGTACAAGTCAAATATGTAATTTGTATCAGTGAATTGATTGTAAGAATAACGTAAATTTACCTCGGTAATGATAAGAGTCTAGTGCTTCCAACTAGCTATCAATATATCATTATAGGTAGTAAAGGAGACCATGGAAATTGCTTCATCATATTGTACTAGAGCCTAAACACTGTCATTGGGTCTAGACCTTTGATGCAGTTTTAGTTGCCGGTTAGGTACATAGCTTTATGATTCCAAACTCTGGAAATAATGCAAATGAACATAATTATATCCTGAACGTGCACATCTTACTAATTAAGGAAGGTATATCTCCCCTTCATTATCAGACAATCACAACCGCCGGACGAAAGGCGAGCATGAGTGTTCTTAAAAAGAGATGCCAGGATATTATTGAATCTTTATGAGTATTATCATTACATAATGTACATCCTGGATCCCAATTTAAAACAAATCTATTTTAATTATGAAAAGTTCTTTTTTACACAACCAATTCAAATTGTCTATGTGACGTTTCGATGACTAGTACGCCGGACGAAAGGCGAGCATGAGTGTTCTTAAAAAGAGATGCCAGGATTTTATTGAATCTTTATGGGTATTATCATTACATAATGTACATCCTGGATCCAAATTTAAAACAAATCTATTTTAATTACGAAAAGTTCTTTTTTACACAACCAATAAAAAATTCTATGAATGAACCGTGAAGCGTATGCACACAAAGGTGTAAAATGTGTACGAGTTGTCCACAAAATCGATGTCGGTTTCGGCTCCGCTATAAGCGTATGTGCAATAGTTGTTATATATATATACTTGTTACAATGTGTAATACCCTATTTCAACCTTTATTATATGTATGTTATAGTTGTTCCTTTGTGCAAACGTTAAGTTCTGTAAGGTCAAATTGTTAAAGATGTGTTACTATTTTTATTGGCAATGTGTTTATTGGATCAAGGATCAAGCGACGTTTTGTTGGAGTAATTTGTCTGATGATGAATTAGATGTACAATATTAAATGGGGTCATTGTTTTATCGTGTTCGTGAATGTTTATTTCTCCTTACTAAACATATATTTGTTCAATCTTCCCAAAGGCTAAATATCAATCCAATCGCGATAATGTGGCATCTTGTTTGTTAACTGTCGTAAAATATTTGCTTGCCTCTTATTCATTACCTGATTAATATATGGAATTAAATACACGAAAGGAAATACAAACGGCTTTTACTTTACTCAAACACTTTGCAACACTGGGTGTTCAAGGTATGCATGACCTCATTTGTCTCTGGTGATCTCTTGTACTTTCCCCATAGAATAGACAGAGTTTGGCTTAAATACACCTGGGAACTATTTAGCAGATGGTGGCAGATAAAAATGGTATTCTAAAACAATTCTATGGTGAAGAATGTCCTCATTTGGTTACAGTAGATGTATCGTCAGTAATATACTAAAATACATGATACATATACCATAAACTGAACTATATACATTATTAATTGACAGGAAGATTAAACACCGTAATATTATGCTGACAATACATTGTTTATGAATCAAAATACACTGTATAGTTTCATATTTAACTAAAAGATATAGGTAATATACTGAACTAAATATAATTTGTATCTGTTAATCTCAATACATACAATTGTATGATGAGTAATACTGGTATACTAAAAGGCTAAATTGCGAACTAAATATACTAGTAATTTACAAGAATTAATTTACTTGTAATAAAAGGACACTTGAAATCAACTGAACAAAAAATTATTAATATACTGAACTAAGTGCATCAGTGATTTACTAAGATAATTATTCTAGTACAAAATATAAAACTAAATACATTCATTATAAGAAGTGTAAATAGAAAATAGAAAAGGGATCATATTACATGTATCCACATACACGACACACACCACCGATAAATATTAATTTGAAAAGACAATAACGAGAAACTAAGGAGAAACCACAACTTATGAATTTCTACTTTAAATCATAAACATTCATATGGATTTTGTTTCTTACTTGAATTCCTAGAATTATGCAGATTTTCTCGTTTGCATATTTGAAAACCAGACAATATAATTTGATCATATCTTTTTCACATCACGTTTAAACAGTCATCAATTTTCCTTTACGTCACAATGTTGAGGAAATAACAAATAAACTTGACGAAGACAGGACGCTTGTATGAAGCACGAACCTGATAGTTACATATGATAATTCTATAGAGTGACATCTGTTAAGAGGTAAGTTCAAAGGGTTTTCCGAAAGAATTCCATACTAAGAAAAAATTCAATTACGTATTTAATATGGTAATTTTGAATTACAAAATCATGCTAATTAGCATATTTAAAGGAAGATAACTCTTACATAAATCTCATTAATAATTTGCAATTAAATATACTTTCTTAAAACAGATAACTTAAGCACATATAACAGGTATGATATGTATTTAACTAAATCTTCAAAAGGGAGATAACTCAAACAATATATATGACGTGTAATTTAATATACATGTATCTACTGAAGGGAGGTAACTTAAGTACAGATCACTAGTAGGATGTTTAAGGTAGTATTCATCCTTAAGTAAGATACATAGAAACATAACACAGGTGTGATACTAAGTATATATCCATAAGGGAGATAATTCTAACACAAACTATATGTGTGTGATGTAGCATATCTCCTTAAGGGAGAAAACTTAAGTATAAAACAAGATATATATGGCTTAGATTTCCCCTTAAGTACGATACAATAACACATATCACAGTAGTTTGGTAGCTCAACCCCTTAAAATTACTTTAAATGAAAACTTTAACTAGTACAATCATGTTAACGTTATTAATTTAAGCATTTTTTCAATAATTTCAATTATTTTCATTCATCATCAAATTCACATAAATGTACTTTAGAATACGTCTTCATATAAATATAATGCGGCAGATATATACAAAGGACAGAATCAGATTCAAGGTCACACTTGGGTGCACTTACAAAGTTTAAACATTCCCTATGGTACACCCACCACTACTCCTACAAATATATGTGATGTAGTATAACAATCAACAGTTGGGTGGTATATATCTTAATCTCTGACAAAAAAATACATAAAATAATAATATTTAAATAAATGCTCCGTGAATTATTTCAAATATTTGAAATTTGAAATAAAATTATACGGACCTTTCACCGTTTACTGTATTACTAACTATAGCTTGGATATTCATTCCTTTGACCTTAAAATACCACAAACGAATCTTGAATGGACATCCTTGATACTCCAGGGGTTACGCTCACTTTTGCTCTCTGCATAGATCGAAAGTGAGTGTTACCCCTGGAGTATCGAGAATGTGAATGGACTGCATATGATCTATTTATGAATAAGTGAATACCTACTTCGTTGTGTGTGTGATCATTTTATTTCATAAGGCGATTGACTCTGCTGGAGGACAATTAGCTCCTTAAGTTTGCCGTTACCTTTTAATTGGAACATATTCAATCACATTTTTTTGTTATATTGATTGCTAAAATTATTCAGGAAAAAACATCTTTTAACAAGTCATTTCTATTGAAAAAAATTCAAATATATATTATAATGTTATTGAAATGAATAAAATGTAACTAGGTTTTGAAAAATTATATTTTCAATATACATAAAATGTGTGTATTTAAAAATATTAAGTTTATTTGATTGTTTGCGGTTTGTTTAGTTGTAGTGTTTTTTGCAATTTAACCATGCGCTTATTTTATTATTTAAAGTTTCTAGATATAGTTTTCCATAGCATATATTTTGAGTACGTCAATTCATTAATGCGCTCATCTGTTAATATTAGATAATACGCTAAAATGTGTGTCCGCTAAACTAAGTACTCTTACAGTAAGTAGAGATGATACATTTTAAAGTATAACATCTTATGAGAGAATAATAAATACCCAGCTACTAGTAAATAGGTCTATCATAGGCTACGATGCGTGGGGACTATGTGGGTAGGAGATACTCCGGTTTGACGATAACGCCCTTTGACACTAATAACACAGAACTTGTGCATCGTAAACCAAGCATAGAATATAAAGATAAAGGCACGCCCTTCTACCAGATCTTCTTCCAACGGGCGCTTATTGTTGGAATGCACCCTCCGTAGAGATACATATGCATTATCCCCTGATGTTTGACAAAGTTAGGGATAGGCAACGCGTCTTTCCATTCATTGTGTTCAGGGAGGTATAAAGGATACCACACCCAGCACCACTACTGATGTACGACAGTTCTGCGTGGGAGTGTGTGAAGATGGCGGTTTGCTCCATTCATTCAATCCGTCAATGACTTTTTAATGACTAGAGGATACTGATAAGACGGACAGATATATGACCTTTTATTCAAATAATATATTTTTGTATCTATCATCTCTTTTAAGAGCAAATACCTGAAATTTTATTTAAAGTAGTTTGCGGTAGTTATATATATCGACATACATATTTATGTATAATAACCCTACCAATGACAATTGATATTGGGATTGTCGACCCACTCATTTTTTAAGACCTCTTGCGTTCCCAGACTGACTTGTCCAGGTCACTTCTTTTTCCCTGGTAAAGCTGACGGACAGGACAAAATGGGTTTGGTCAACCGGCTTCTGGAATGTTCCGTTAATGTCACGGAATGTCGAATACATTATCCGCCTGAATCACTTTAACAGAAAGGGGAACAGTTAGATAGATAATCCATTGTATATTTTCGTAATGAATCTGTCAAGTGATTATAAAGATTGTTTATTGTTCTGATTTAGCAAGAAATCCCTGTGGCATATCTTCGCAATTACAAAGGAATAATTTACGAGAAGATATAATATGTATATTTTTGTGTCAAATTATGAATATTTTTTTTTGTGATATATTATTCAGTCGCCCGTATTATGTCGATTCGAAATTCTACATACTCAAAAAATATTTGACATTTGGTGTAATGATTTTTTTTAACGAATTTTACACTTTAATATTGCTGTAACGTGCATAACAGTTTTATTAAACTTGGGTATCTGTTTTTTTGTGGTTGTTTTCTTTTTTCATTTTCAAATTTAGAAATTAAGAAAAACACAAGAGAATAACAAAGTGTCAACAAAACCACATTTCGAACTAAAAATCGATAAAACTAAATACAAAAAGTGGAGAAAGGAAAGATTTACATGGAGACCCTTGAAAAGGACAATAAGACCAGGTGTTTCGGAAGGATACGTGTCTTCTGCTTCATGGATGACATACGCCATGTAAATCTAGATCAAATCCAGGTGATGTCAAGTCCTTGCAGCATCGAGAACTTGGAGTGTGACAACAAAACTACAAGGCACTCTCGTGAGCATAATAAAAAAAACATCGGCCATCATATCACACAAGAAATAGCATATTTCCCTGTGGCATCCTGATGGGGACCACAGAACTTGTCCATAATCTTCATCAATCTACATCTTTGGAGACCCTGTGTTGTAAGCTTATTCGTCAGCAGTCGGCATCTATTACAGAGGTCATGCTATTTGGGGCAAGCTGTTGAGTACCGAATCAATAGCGACATGTAGGAACACCGTAGGAAGGGTAGGTAAATTAACTTTCGAAAAATTTTAAGGGAGATAACTCAGCATTTTTTTTTTTTTATATTTGAGATAGTACATCTGCTTAACTGTGGACTAGCTATGCACATTTGTAGCAATAACCTACGTATTCAGTGATTTTACGGGACAAATTCCGTTTTACGCTGAGGAAATGTTATCACCATCATAATATTATTGGACGTAAAAGGCCGATACTTTCCTGATTTGAGCGGATTTTCCATCATGATGTCAAATGAAGCGCGAGACTCAACGTTGCAGAGCGGCTAGCTTTATTTTTTTCTACTTTTCTTGTTTTTGTCGTTCCGACTTTTTTTTAGTTTCTAATAGGTAAGAACGGATGAAAATTTCTTTCACAGTTTCGCGAATTGGGATTAAAGTAAGTGCAGCATATTGCATCCAATGTGATTAACAAAATAGTATAGAAATACACTGTACAAAGGACAGTGAAGTGAACACAATGTTCTTTTAGACTAAGCGTGCATAGACGGAATAGCACTTCTAGAGAGATGCGACTGACTACCAAAATGTTTGTTACAATGAATAATACAGTAATTGTCAGTGTCTCGCAATCAGAACGTGAATCTTTAGATTGTGTTTATCACTGATTATAATATAAACTACCCTATGGGATTGAAACGCATACTGGATCAGACAGTATTGACAAGATAAGACAGCGAATGTCCAACCAAAACAAGAAATCATATTTGTGTGCGTCACATCATAACGCACTCCTATCATTTGCTATATTAGCATAACTAAGGTTTATCGGAGTCCAGATGCCAACCCATCTAACGAAGTATTCTGTATTCCCGGGAATTTTCTGTCCAGCTACATAATCACCGATCAATTGTAAAAAATATGTCCGCCTGGTATTAATTCATTATTCACAGCGGAAATACCACGTATATCAATCTGAGTATTAGGTGTCTTTAGGATTCGGCTCAGAGCGAAAGTGAGATAGCAGTGTTCCCGTATACCATTGCTGCAATCAATATCCATGGAACAAAACGGCGTTGCAATGTTTATAGTTTAACTTTACTATGTTTCCTGTTGATGGCATTCAAGTGATACGACACTTTTATGTGGCCCTTCAGTGGTCTTTGGAAACCGTCTTCATTTAACCTTAGTTATTGCAAGGACACAAAACTGAAGGAAACCATGTACTGTGTGTCTTTCTCCACATGTTGTACCCTCCATACCTCGACCCCATTCACCAAACACATCAAACACAATAACCGAGTCATACTGTCGAAGTGGAAAATTGCGCGTGCGGAAATGTTAGTGATATGACTCTCTAAACCGACCTTGATGTGGGAATTTTGGTCTTGACGATGATTCTTAAGTCTGATATTCTATTTCATACATAATGTAATCTATATAATCCATAAACAAATATTTGCTTGTGTATTTTTTCGAGCTGATTTATTAAAGAGAAAACGTGGGCATTTCCACACCACTAAGATTTCCTCTAATACAGAATGTGACGTATACGTTGAGTCAGCACTATGCCTTTCCGTTTAATTACAATGAGTTTTGCTTGCATGCACTGAGATAATTCCTGACAAATTCCTAACCTTGACAGGTGATTATTAAAATTCCGTTTGGACCCATTGCTGTGTATTCCTTATGATTAATCGAATATGACGGACAACTGACTCTGATATTATTGTCTGTGACAGGTAATATAATCATGCTTTTTCTAAGAAGTGTAGCGTTAATAGTATAAACGTTTAATGACTTATCAAAGCAATTTCCATTGCAGATGGCCATTTTATCACTTTATGTAATCTTAGGATGATGTTTAAGAGAAGAAACCATCCAGCCGTTTTTTGATATGTTCGTCTACATTTATCAACGAATCGTTAACAATATTACTACTCTGACGCACATGATTCCAAGTGAATAAACAACTAAAGCACGTTAATACAAAAATATATTGTTGATATAATTTTTAGCTGGATTATTGCACAATTTGTACATGAAACTGGTGAATTATTCAATATGAAATTTAATAAAACTATATATAGCATATGAAGGATATGAAGTCGTGTTTCAGATATGATCACTGATCCATTAAATTGGGCGTCGCTACGTATACATTAAATAAGTCAAAACGTGACAGCTTCTTAAAACGGAAATCAAATTGATTTATGATAGAAAACATGTTTGTTTATCTTAATTAAATTACAAAAAAAAATACATTCAAATTTGCCCGAATTTCAGCTAAAAATTAGATGAGAGACAAAACGGCCTTTTAACGACCTGAGATAAATTGAAATATATTCTGTAATCGATCACGAGGGAATTAAAGCCTGTTACGTAATGCTTCATATCCACTATGTACTGGTTTGTGGACAACACACTGTTGGTAATATGGCGTCACTACAGTCCATTAGCAAGCAGGAAAAAGATGAACAGTGCTGATTTTTCTTTAAATAATAAAACTTGATTTATATATCATAATATATTTACATTTATAGATGGAACAATCTTCCTGAGTCGGTCGTACAGGCTACAATAATTAGAGATTCCATTATTAGTTTGGACAATCATTGGAAACACCTCGAACTAAAATTTAACCACCTCACTAGCTACAAACCTACCAACGGGAATTATTTTTTAATTTAATTGTTATTTCATACGTATGATATGGAAATAAAGCCGAGCAATTGCATGCGTCCTTCAACCTTCTTAATGAATCTTTTTGACTTATGATTATGCAATATTTATATGGATGTCGGTGTAGATAAAAGTAATTTACTAGGTTTTAAATCGTTAGTGACCTTAACATTTCCATGGATTTGACAAGAAAAACGCTCAGCCTTTCAGGATTACGATTTTACTCATAGTCGTTTTAGATCATTTTGGGATTCCCTCCATGTAGTTTGGATAACCTCGAGTCGTTTGACTGGACAATTCAGTCTGAAAGTTGATTGAGTGTTTTATTACTTAAGAATGTGTTTGATACAAAACCCGAAAAACAAGGTTGTAAACTCTGCCGATGGATTTTTATTCTCCGAGGTTTGCAGTAACCTTGATATATTTTGTAAAGTAACATGATCTATAATATACTTACAATGTACTATACAAATAATTTAATTTGGAATAAACCATTTACCACCTCCAACCCCTAACCCCCCATTCTGTTTCAACATTCAACATTCTGTTATCACATGTGTATGTGTGCGAGTGCTACATTTATCTATGATATGTTCATTATCTGCTACATTTGTTATTACTTTATGAAACCTTCGATAAAGAACTCAATGTGTTTTGAAAATATTATTTCAGTATCAATGAATGTTAATCAAATTGGAATGCTTTGATTTAAATTGTAGAGCGAAAGTCTATTAAAAATTATTTATCTTACGATTTGGGAACCTTTTTTTATCAAGCAACATAAAATATTTAATTTTAATTACATTTTATGTTTCTGAATATACCAACAACATTTGACTATAAAAGGGCATTGCATCAGACTATATACTTATGGAAGTGAAACATCAAATTTTAAAAAATGTGTTCATATAGTAAAATTGTATATTTACCAAAACTAAAGAAAATACAATCTAGCAAAAATTAAGGGTGGACCTGAATATGCCAGAAAAAGCATAGCAGCTTACCAGTCAGAGTTGATATTCGGATATAAGTGGTCTCGTATTTATATTATAAATATGAGTACGTTTTTGGGAAAAATAAAAATGTAATAGATTCAAGTAAGACGGCCCCTACAAAGCAGCATGTGATTATCAAATTTTATAAAAGGTGACGTACTGGGTCAAACAGGGCGATACCTTTTTTAAATATCAATCTAATGGAAAAGTTCAAAATACAATACAGGATAAAGTTAGTTTTCGAACGGCCAACTTCTATAACAAATTATGACAGGATCGTTTTCTTAATATATTTTTAAAGAAATCCCTGCGCTTAGCTATGTCCGTGGTATGGCATTTAAGTTTCAGCCATTACTTAACACATTTTTTAAAACATTATATAAATTCATTATAGTAAATTTGTATTTTGAGTGAAGGTTGTGAACCCCAAATCATTCGTAATGTTAAAAAATGTGTCCATGTGTATTGGTAAACTTTGTATATCTACTTATCGCGTCATCGTGACCATATTTGTACTGACACGAGGTAGACCTAATCTTCATTGTGACGCCGACCTAGTACACTCCAACTTACCCTAGCATTCCCTTATAAGGAATGGTATTCGGATAGTGAAAATGCCTCCAAAAGCTTCTTTAGTCTGGGAGAGCTTACTGTGCGTTGTTCTTTACACATGTTTGTCCGGACCCAACGAACTTCCGGGTGTTTCCGCTCCTTGGATTTGATTCCATAATCTTTGATATGGATTTATTTGCACAAGTGTTTCTGACCTGATTGATGAACGGGACCACAGCGGGGCATCATTGTTAGGGGACATTAGTAACTCTGTGTGGGGCACACCTCCTCAACACCGCCTATCCTTCCCTGTACGCAGAGTACGCTTACCTTGTCTCATTTTGAATCTTCAAAATGTAATGTTAGCTTCTAAAATTCTAAATTATTAAGATCTATTTACATCTTTTTATATAAAAAAATAAGTCACATTAATATTAAAAAGCGTTAACGACCTTACAAAAAATCGTATAAATGAAAAGTTTTTTTTGTTTTTTTTTTGTGCTAACAATGCTTTTTGGTGAACATGACAAACGGCTTGACTTATATCAGTAAATACCAATACAATGTCGATGTCGAGCACCGATGTATTGTTGTGTAGTTTATCAAGGCCAAATCCGTAGAGATCAGCTTAAAATGATTCATTAAAACATCTAACTCTTTGTAAAAGAACAGATTATGCAAACAAATGGACTTGATACAGATAAGAACTAAATGTTATGTGTTCCCTACTAGAAGGGGAGCTGAGGTTGCTGAGTGCTTAGCCCTCCAACACTGGGTCGTTGCCTACGTAGGGCAGTCGCCAGATAACACTGCAGATCGATGTTTTTTCTCCAGGTACTCCGGTGTTCCTCTACCACAAAATTCTGTAGAATACACTACCATTTACTTTCCTTATCAGCATTGCTACTATACTTTAAATTACTTCATGCTATGCGTTAGATCTAGATAAACTGACACTATTTTAGAATTTCTTAATGGCATGAATGAATTATTATTATTATGGTCATTTTCTTTCTATCCAAATTTAATCAAAATAACTTTTCAGTGTATTTATAGTTATATTTCTTTGATTTAAAGGAGTTTCCATTTTCAATAAATTTGTTCAAACCAGTTCAGATTTCATTTTGGAGAAGTTTATTTGAACTAAAAAGAAAAAAAAAACATTTTCATAAACCTGATATAAAATGAAAACCAATTTATGATCCAGTTTTACAAAATCTGGCCAACACAATGCTGTCAACATCGACATTTTAACTCCATAAGAGTCATCTTAAAAAATGTAACGTTATTTCTATTGGACCGATCCTCCAACATACCCTGCCTCCGGCACACATACACGCATGCACACATACATAACACACGTGGAGGCCGTCTTTAAATGACCTTAGCTGTTAACAGGACGTTAAACAAAATAAAACCAAACAAATTGTACCGATCCTGACGTAAGAACGGTTGATATTACATCAGCCAATATGTTACACAAAGGGATGGTATATTAACTGTACTCATTAAGGTAATATTAAAGCTAAGGTAATCGTGGGATATCGGATATGTAATAGTATTTATTTTTCTTCAGTTTTGGTCGGCTTTAAGTGTATATAGAGTTTGAAAACCGATGTACAGAGAAGTACAGGTTCGATCCCCAAAACATGGTCTTATAATAACGGTATATTATAATGTTTATTTCAAAATTGTCTTTATTCAAAGTATAGCTTGAAAGTTAAAATTATATGTTGGTATTGAAAATGAAATGTATGAAATGATTGTACAAAGTAATAAAGCATAAGAGGAAATAAATTTGTACTATTTAAAAAAAATCTTTCTTGTTTAAGGTGAACACTGGAATATGTTTTTTGAATCACAAAAACTGACTATAATTGTGCAATTTCGACAGCAGAGTCACACTGGGGCAACGCGTCTTGTAAATAAATATTAATAATATGCATATTTATACCACCGCACTCACCGCATCGCCCTTTCTCGTTAAAGACATAGCTTCCGGAAATTTGAGATATGTAAATAGAATAACGCTATGTATACGCTCGCTGAAATCCCATCTACATTGAAACACGACTTAACATGACGTATGTTAGATTTACGATTACAATAAGCATTTAATTAATGGATATTGCGCAGATGTAATCTCCGTATCCCTGAATGTATTGCTAGCTTAAAAACAGTATGCTTTTAATTAATTTCATTAAATGTGTTCTCTAAATAGAAAGACAAAAATGAATAAAAATTGTGTCAATTTAATCAACTGAAATAATTTCAAGCCATGTCCTTAATTGATTAAAAACTTACCTGCAAAGTGGATATATAATTCAAAGTTAAGCTTATACATCTGTCATTCATTTCCCATTCTGTTATATGCAGGGTGTGTCAAACGAACGACTAAGCAGACGCAGGGCCTATCACATTTCTACTTGTATTTGCATAATGAAGCGACGGAAGGGATATACGGCAAAGGTTATATTCCTAGTAGGTGGTTAACGAGTGACCATGACGGTCATACACCGATCCGTCATTTCGTTAAGAACTTTGTTCGAGCAGTCAGTTGTGAAATTGAATAGTTTGACCGATTAACTTTTCGTTACTGTTAATATTCGTTTTAGAAAAATGATAAGCGATGAGTCTGGAATAGAGATCTACTATATTTGAAACAAATAACGCCAAATTAAAAGTCATGTTTTATATTAATTACATATGAATCACATGTCATTTCTATAATTTAGTGTGGTTTTCTCTTAATTAAATCATTCGTCAGTTTATATCCATAAGCATTAAATTTCCTACTGTCCCATTCAAATGATTTAGTATTATCTATAAGGAACGCATGTAAGCTTTTTCTATTTCTAGACGTAGTGGAGATATTCTATCTTTGACTGGGTTTCCCTGTAAGCTGGCGTTACTGTCATAAAGATTCGAAAAGTAACATTTATATGGTTGTGTTACAAAATCCAATATAGCATGTACTTGTATATAGAGAATAATACATGCCTTTTTCCATATCACACCCAGTATCAACCCGAGACTGCAATATCAGCCCAAGGCCTAAGGCTAGACTGGCTACTATCCCCTAAGTTTTTGTGAAGAATTTCTCAGCTGCATTTTACTACTATAGCTTATCTCCCCTAAGTTTTTAGAATCAGACATCCAAGTGATCAAAATTTTTTGAGTTAAACTTCAATAAACTTTAATAATTCAATATTCTAGAGACGGTGGCCAGTCTAGCCTAAGGCCAGAGGGCTGATATTGGTCAAGGGTTGATACTGGGTGTGATATGGAAAAAGGCTTGTTTTATTCTGTTTATTACATACTTACTAATAAGATACTGATAGATCTTCTATCATATGTTCTATTTTTCTTTTGAAATTTAAAAAAACGAAAAAATTTCATAAGGGTTCCGAATGATGTTGTTGGTGGTAGATGGGAAAATTAGAAGTGTTCCAAAAGGGGTGTGATACGTGTTTTGCGGGCTGATACGGCGAGGGCTGATATGGGTTAAAGCAAATGTGTCGTATCACATATACAAAAAACCCGTATTTTTTAGTAAGTGTCATGTAATAAAGTGAAATATTGCTAGCAGCACGAACACAACTTTAAAGCTAGGGGAAAGACATTTTTATCAATATTAAGTAATAATACAGGTCTTCAATAAGATTCATCGGTTTGGAAATATGTGATGTCAAAGTTTTACTGTCTACACAAACAATGTACGTATTAAATGTGTCCCAACGTTTTAAGCTTTGTCAAGCTAAAGGGACCAGTCGGTCTTGAAACGTTGCGACACGTTCAATACCTACATTGTTTGAGTAGGAAGTAAAACTTTGTTACCAATAATACAAGTATTTACTGCTGTGTTCTAACTGGTAGATCAGGGAAGGACATGCCCGATGATGTGGTGGATACACTGGTCCAGATGATGCTTTACACCTTGGAAACTGAAGATCTAGATTATACAGATGTAGTTCACGGTACAATCACAATTTATGGCTGTACTGCAACATCAAGTCTGTCTACTTTTTTATACAAAGTAAGTGGGGGTATTCAGTTCCAATGTACAGTTATGATAAAGTAAATGTTCCTTATGATCTTTTCGTAAATAAATTCAGCACTGACTTATTACTCTTATGACTAAAATGATATCCAAATTTCCTATGATACTGCTATATAGACTGTATATTCTACAATAAGCCTAAGGGCCAACACATAATCTCTGACTCAAATTTTCAGGGGGGGGGGGCTTATTAACAGGCATGG
>JAUMHH010103201.1:0-21583 GCA_032359455.1 Chlamys rubida
TTCATCAGACAAATGACCAGTGAAGCGTATGCACACAAAGGTGTAAAATGTGTACGAGTTGTCCATAAAATCGATGTTGATTTCGGCTACGCTAGAAACGTATGTACAATAGTTGTTATATATGTACCGAAATGACTCAATTTAGCTACACTTTGGTTGTGTAAAAAAAACCTCATAATCCATACTTACCAACCTGAAGAAAATGTTAAGAGATATTGAAGTCTTTAATATTGAAGTCTCTCTAGAGAAATATGTTAGGGGCTGCACTGTAAACCTTTGATATTTTATTGAAATTTAATATTTTCAGATATTTTCAATCATCTTCGTTATTGAAAATTAAGTTTTGGGTTCCATGGCAGTAAATTTCTTATTTCAAATATTGTAAATAAGATACTCTATTTTGGATTTTTTTTACTCATGCTCTCCATGATTTCTACTGTAAATATTTTATTAATTGAAGATAGAAGTTCATGTTTTGTTGGAATTAGTAAAAGTATATCCGTGTTTATGTGAAATATATTCAGTTTGAACATTATTCGATAGTACGAAAGGTAGTGTGATAATGTGAAGTTGAAATTGCAGAGTACGTACATTATGTTGTGATATAACTTAGTGTGTGATGTTGTTAAACAAGGCGATACTACCAACAAAAATATAACCCACGTTAGCACTGATGAAAATATGTAGTTACGAGATAGGTAAAAATATAATTGACTGTATCACTTTATACAGAACTAAGTTAGAGAGAAAGGAAGACGAGGTGAGATGTAAGGGAATTATAACCAGCTTACCCGCCCAGCAGAAGATAGCAAAAGGAGACACACCGTCAGCTTTGGGGGCCGGCAGGATAGCCCAGCTTACAGTGGAACTCAAGGAGTCAAAGGTAGGGCGAGTCTGGGTCTCTGGCTATTGTTTCAAACATTTTTAAGCACACAGAGGAGATAATCTAAGATGGTTTCTAAACTGTAAACTGCCTGACAGGTCTAGAGTTCATCACAACCAACAGCACAAAGGATTCATCCTGGGACATAATATTCTTAAACCGTATTTTAAAATGAAATCATTGTTGAATCTGTTAATATGGACATTCCATTTCAGAAAAATGTATTCAAAATAATTAAACAACATTTGGTCACATATTGTGTGAGGAACTTTTAATAGGGAAACTATTACTTGCCTAGTCTTGGTATGTAACATACAATGTCAATGATTATCTTCATAAACAGCGTCTCCAAGACAACTCAAATCGAGAACTGGAAGTTCTACAAAGAAGTAAGATAGAGCTGGAACAACACATTGACAAGTTGATCAAGGAACGGGAGTCACTCAGACAGCAGGTGGCAGAGTCCAAGTCTCTCAAGTCCGAGGAAGCTAGGGTGAGTTGAAGTAACTCAATGTAGACAGAGAGGAGGTCAGGGTGTGTTAATGTTACTCATTGTAGACACTAGACAGAGAGGAGGTCGGGGTGAGTTAATGTTACTCAGCGTAGACAGAGAGGAGGTCAGGGTGAGTTAATGTTACTCAGTGTAGACAGAGAGGAGGTCGGGGTGAGTTAATGTTACTCAGTGTAGACAGAGAGGAGGTCAGGGCGAGTTAAAATTACTCTATGTAGACAGTACACAACCAATAAAATGGTCTATGTGACGTTTCGATGACTAGTACGATATGTACACTGTCACCTTCATCTGATTTCTTCACTTAAAACTGAATGATGCAGATCAATATCATTCTTTTTGTAGAAGTTGAATTCATAACATGCAATGATATTTCCTTTCTCTGCTGTCACAAATTTCAGTTATTGATAGAAAATTGGATGATAATTTTATATTTATTTCAATTTTGTGTTTTGTAGGTCATTGAAGACAAATTTAAATCAGAAAATGAGAGACTCACAAGGAAACTTAAATGGTATGCCGAAAACCAAAAGTTACTGGACTCCGATGCGAAGCATTTGAAAAACCAGGAAGAAGAAATAACCAAGCATAAATTACGAATTGAACATTTGACTTCAGAGGTAAAAACTAATATCTATTAACAAACTAAAAAGTCACTCTTTTTCCAAGCTTTCAAGCTTAGCCCTTCGTCAGGGATTAAATGTCACCGGATATAGAGGTCCAGTGACATTTAATCCCTGATGAAGGGCTAAGCCCGAAAGCTTGGAAAAAGAGTGACTTTTTAGTTTGTTAATATTATTGTGTTCCCTATAGAAACATGTGTTTATAGACAATTACCGTAGTAATATCTGTTAAATGAAAAAAATAATCAGGTGAAAATAATCTTAAGCATTGATATCTGGCCTCAAACTGGTTTGTGCTGATAGCATAACAGTATATTTCTTGATCGGATATCTGGTATCCTATGAAAAAGCAGTTATTAACTTTTTACTATTAGCCTGTGTAATACTGCAAGGATATGTCATTGTGTAGTCTTTTTAATCCTCATGTACACTCTGATTTTTGACTGCCCAAACTAAAATCCTTTCTTTCGGAAACACCCATCATGATAATCAAATTTGAAGTGTTGAATTCAGCCTCTAGTTAATCTGAGAATGTTGCTATGGAACATTTACTTTGAATCGCTGAAATCACTATAACTGACTCAATTTGGTAAAATGAGCAGAAAAATAACTGAGACAATTCGTTTTTCATTATTTTTGATGTAGTTATGTTGGCAATTCTTTTCCTTTATTTTGATGTAGTTATGTAGTAGATGATATGTTGATATTATATAGTAGATAATATGTTGATGATGTAATTTGCTACCTACAGACGGGGCGGCGACTAGAGGATAACAAGGTGAGAGCCAAGGAGCGAGCCAATGATGCCAAGAGGATCCAAGATCTACAGAGACAGGTGAGAAATAGATCTCCCTTCCAAAAGAGTTCCATCAGTGGTCGGGTGGTGCAGTGGTTAGCGCATTCACCTTTCACCAAGGCGACCAGGGTTTGATTCCCCGATTGTATGTGAAAACGTATAGGGTCACCTGCCCGACCACGTGGGTTTTCCCCGGGTACTACGGTTTACTCCCACATTAAGACCCTACATGAGCTTACATCAGGGCCAACAAGAGTGATTAGTATAAGTTGAAATAAATTGTTTCATGATTGTTGTGAAATAAATAAAGTTTATATTTTAAGGGCTCAAAACATTGTTGATGTGATGTTAATGCACTGTTGACATGACAACTGTAATTGTTATGATGAGGAATCCCATTGTCTCAGCCCCATGGTGAGACAAGGATATCTCACAATATGAAAAGTGGGGATACACTTTTGATGTGATGAGAATTAGAGAAAATATTTTGATTTACACTAGGGTACAATTGATTGGTGAATAAAAGTACAATTATTGATAAGACTTGGATAATTCTGAATTAAGACAGGTCTAAAACAGGGTTAGGTAGTGCTAAAATAATTGGGCACAGGTCTTAAACAGGGTTTAGGTAGTGCTAAAAAAATTGGGAAGGTTATTTAAAAAAAAAAAAAAAAATGAAACCGATTTGCACTGGTTTGATTTAGAAACTTGTTTTAACAAAAGGTAAAGGAGATGGAAGGTATCATCCGTCGCCGACATCCAAACTCACTGCCAGCTTTGATCATGACGGCTGCTGTAGCTCCTAATGATCAACCAGCGACAAAGACACCTACAATGGGGGTCCTGGAGAACTGTATCAAAAAACTCGAGCTGGAACTCGAGGGCAAGGACACAGAGGCGGAGAAGATGTTACGTAGTGTAGAGCAGAAATACCTCAACATCAAGGTAAGACATAAATAAATAAAATACACAACATTTGATATAGCGCCCTATCTAGCTAACATAAGCCACTTTAAAGCGCTGTACAGTACATATATATACAATTAATACAATTAGCATATCCATTAATCAATACAATTTTGAGGAATTCGCAGGAGCTGACTTATCAGGCGCTAACTACTAGTCCTATGCCACCTGGCTAATATCTCCCTATATGTGTATGCATGCTCGTGTGCTGGAGATGTATTGTGTTCTGTTTGTAGTGGGACCGTGCTTCCAAAGGCATATTTTATAGTGCCACCTTACTTGAATGCTACAGCACAGATACTGCAACATCCACACCGGACCATTTTATACTCCACCTGGGTTGTTGGAGTTGTTTGGGCAGGAGAAAAACACTTTATCTGATATTCCATGCGTGCGACGACTTCGAGGATCGAATCCAGGCCGCATGCGTGGCAGGCCGGAGGTTTAACCACTCGACCAATCCGCCAAATAATCTTAACTATCATTATCATCTTTATTAAATATCTAGTCATTTAAGTTGGACTTTTTACAAAACGAGTTATAAGGCATTTCGATTGAATTTGACAATAGCATGTTACATGATCATTAATTGTAATTTTCTACGTCAATATGTATTCTTATTTGTAGAACTGTTATTTCCCAAAGGTCTTTAAACATACTTACAGTCTTAGAATAACCCCATCCGTAACAGTATTAGTAAATTAGCCCTATCCAGATTCTTTTTTTTCTCCATTGAATATAAAAAAAATGTACATAAAGCATAATATTACATTACTTTCTATACTTGATGTGGTCCTCCCAAACATCACCATATATAACGTTGAAACTAGATATCAGTACGGACTACAACAGCAAATGCGTCATAACTCGTTAACTTGAAACGTCTTCTTTAATATAATTAGATGAAACTTTCAACAGATAAAGACCAATTTCAATATCATATCTTGTGAACAGGATTTTAAAAAATATTTGCAATCTAAAAATGTGCCTGCCAGTGCTTGCAAGCTTACAGAACAGCACACATCTGACTACCCGGTAGTTTGACAGCGCCCAACCACGTCCAGATCTAAATATGTCCTACTTCGATAGATAAGGAACCAATAAATAATAGCTTGAGATAGGCACTCTAGGACATGGGCAGACCCCAGAGTGGTGGGTTTAATAGAATGTAATGACAAGGCAGGATGGACACTATCAATGATACAAATTGTATAAGATACCGTCGGTGACGTCTTTACTCAGATCAAGCGCTGGTCGCCGAGGATGTCTCCATGGCTCTAATGGTGATCGATTTCACCAGAATATTACAGACCAGTTTCTATGACGGTCATTTGTATGCACTATTGAATTGCAAATTGAATTTGTCGGAAATGTCATATATCTAAAGATTTATTGCAATTCGAGTGCCCTTGTTATATTTTACTGAAGTCATATCTGGTACATTTGATGTACAAATCACAGCTGAATGAGATCCCTACAAAACACAAATATTTATAGCATGGAAGGATGTTGCCCGTATCATTTCATCTTGCATGTATAAAATTATGTTAAAACAATTACCTGGACGCAACAACGACTTAATTCTGTGTGATTCTTCGTGTTTCCCTATCATAAATATGGATGATGTTCCTTCAAAACCAACAATATCGAACGATCTTGTTAAATAGATATAAACAAACAGTTATACTGACATCGTTCATGGTACTTCATAAACGGTATTCAACGTACACTTAACGAGCAGAAGCTAATTTTGTAGTTTAAAATCAGTATTTTAACAAGAATCACTAAAAATAAAAGTTTAAGGAATAAAACTGATAAAGGTACATCTAACTAGCTCTCTCCTGATTTTAAAAATTCATATAATTCAGGGTTTATATACACCTGCCAACTAATTAAATTGCGGTTTAGACCCATTTATAATTCAACCTTTGTGTGTTTTTGCCCCTAGCATCACCAATGAGTGCTTTGATAACGCAACAGACGTATAGTGCAGTATCCTTTTGGCATACTGTATGCATAACCAAATTTGATATGTGTTATCACCTTTGTGTGTTTTACGGTCAGTTTTCTATACTACTATTTCTTATTATCAAAGGAAAGATATTATGAATGGGATTTTATTTTTGAAAATTACTTTTCATATAATTATATAATGTCTGGGATATCACACAGATAACGAAATGGCACTGTGGTATTTATTCAGTTATCTGATTTCAGTTATTTTCGTTCACTAAAATGTCAGAGTATCATTCAGACAACGTGTAACCAAATTAATTAGACTGTAATATGACTCCGTTTAGATGGTTTAGACGCCCTAATCAACTAAGTCTAGTGACGCCATCGATACAGCAGTGTAAAACCGAATACTTTCAGGACATAAATACATCATAAACTAATCCCCCTGATGCCAAATGCTATTTTCGCAAGTAATACATAATATTACCTAGCATTAACAGAGAATTTGATCTCCTAACATCGTCGACTTACAGATGTATCGTACATCGAATTCAATATCCCTAACCTTTTAAATGATTATCCTAGTGCTAGCTAAGTTAGTGTGGAACAGTTACATAAACAAGTCAGGAACATTCGTATAAATTAATCAGAAAATGTTAATAAATGTAATTGGTCAGAACAATCTCTTGCATAGTCCACCTCTTCCATTACATGTATATATTCCAAACCGGCTTTTCTTAATATCTGTAAGATAATTTGTTTTAATTAATACCACGCTTTGCAATTTCGGCCTTAAACTTGTTTTAAGAAGCAGCTACTTTCAAAGGTATCTCATGAATAACAAGGAAGTTATCAATTAAGTATAGTTGCAACGAAATAAATTACATTTTTAAATCGTTTTCTGCTTTTACTATTTTATAATGAATTAACAATAATTATATCCGAAACATGAGCTTCTAGGTATGTTGAATCACAGTTAAGAAGATTAAGTTCCTCTGTAACGTGAAATATCTAGGATTATTATTAGACCTCAGGGTAATCGTTTTCTTGACATCTCATATTTTTCATTAAATAAGTCACTTTATGTTGCTATGGTTACAGATTGAACTGACCTTACACTACTGTTCACCTTGGTGAAGTGCATCATGCTAACACTATTGGAAGCCTGAATAACGCCGGCTTATTGAACCCTTATGGACTGGCTTCGTACACCACTGGGACACTTGTTATCGTGCGTCTAAGATAACATGTTCTACGTTTTTGTAATACGACAGAAACTCTTCGTAAGGTGTTTCGAGGACGACTAGAAACTATGTGATCTCACGGTACAAAGACAGGAGCTTTAGTTGTACAACAGTGGTCGAGATGCTGGTTGCTGTTAATATCTTATCCAGTTCACATTGTTTAAAGTGTTAATCTAAAAAAAAAGATTTTGTTCAAAAGAAATCTACATGGTATACGAGACCAACGTTAAACGGTAAAATGTCGAAAGAGAAGAAGTAAAATGGTTCATAGGATGATTAACTTCAAACGGTGTTCAGTAAACGTTAAGTCTCTATGCAAGTATGCCTTCGTTCATAGTGCCTCTATGGAATCATGCAGACGTCATAAAATAGGTGAAATGGGCAAAAATAATAGAACAATTTTGATATTGTGCAACTGTTTATTTCAGTTTTTACACTAAATTGGACATCTTTTTTCCCGATATCATTTCCCACTAGGTCACCACTGTAAGGTTGTCACTGATAGACAAACAAAAAACATGTACATCACATGTATACAACAATATCTTTTGAAAAATATATCATAGCAAAATATTCCTTTATGAATAATTATCATTTCTCTGGTTACGGTAATAACCACGGCAGACCTTCCCATTGTAATTATTACTAACCATATGTGTTCCTGTAATTCCAGCAAACGAACAAAACATCACGATGAATATAAGATAACGTTAGAGATTTTGACATAATTTAGCGATGCAAAATAATCATTTATTATGTTGTAGCACTTTAACGCTTTCCAATAATTAAACATTATTTAGCTTCCCTTTACTTTACTATCGAGTGTTATGACTTACCTGGAAAAAATAGAAAGTAACATACAACAATAGTCAAGCCTCGTTATCACTGCAATCCACATGACGTCACCAGGGTACACATCAGTGGATACGTAAACACGACCGAACACATTAAGTTCTTACGTATTTGTACTACCAGCCCTATCCTGTCCACATGTGTCGTAAATGCATGTACATTGCTAATATAAGAAAACGAAGTGTTACTGACGGCAAAATAAAAAACCCACTGTTACCAAGGTCTCACCATTCTATTGCTTTGACACAAACACCACACAATGTGTCTGTCCCTTTAATGTTATAGAGAAACAATGTATTTATTACTAATATATACTTTGCCTTAACAAAAAAGTTCGAAACATTTTGTTTGAAAAATGTGTACGAGATATTAACAGCAGAATGCTTAGAATGCAGCTAACATTTTTTTCTTAAACTCAAAGTTGATGAAAGAAAAACTCTTGTATATCAAGCGTTGTCACTACATAATTATTCACAATTACAAATAAGAATATGAAATGTCTGAATTTGAACTAGTGGTTGTAATCGATTGCATGACCCTTATATAACCTACGGTTCGTTAACCTCCGTCTGTAAATTTCAATTATAATTTCCGTCAGGTACAAGACAACTTCCACGAAATACAATTTCCGTTTCTTTATTACATGTCCAAATGGAACTTGTTCTAATTGATCTGCCCTTTCTGGGACAGTTAATCGATTTCAATGACATTGCTAATTTGTTTCCGTATGAGTGTCGGTGGTTTCCGTGTGGATGTGGATCGATCTTGTTTTGGAGTCGGTGGCTTCCGTTTTGGTGTCAGCGGTTTCTACATGGGTTTCTGGTAATATCAGGACGACCTAACGGGCGCCTTGTCCTTTTGTTGACCTTTCCATATCATGGACGTTGTCAGTTTTTCACTCTCCTGCTTGAGAACGCGAAACTATACAAAGCTGTACTGGTACATATTTGGTTTAAGTCCTTATAAAAGGGTTGGATTGTCGAAATTGCTCTCCTATTGTAGTTCCGGTCTAACCAGTAATAGCTCTGGATTTGCCACTTGAGACCTGCTTTTACGGGTTATGATACAACGGAGGGGCCATCTTCTTGTCTTGAGTAACTGGTACCAAAGAACAACTCTCTCGGAGGATATCGGGCAGGTTCATTGATATTATTTGGAAAACATGAATATTTAATTTTGTATTTTTAATATACTCATGACAATATTTTTTTCAGTTTTAATTATTACATGCTATTGGCATTTAATGATAAAACAGACAATGAAACGACGCATAAATTACATATCAATAGTTATATTATTTTACCTTGATATTGTACTGCTATTTCGTCTATTATGAACGGATTTAAACAGCCCACCAATTAACCCTAATTCTTGATGAACTGTCAACCAGGAAATGACGTTTACGTTTTCCGTTCTAAACACGTATATTGTAATACTGTCACTTGCTTTTCTTTTGATGTGTATTGTTTGTATATACCACAGTTTTATATTAGAACTATACTTATTGATGCGGAGTACTATTTCCTAGATAACAGTTATACATCATTCTAGATTGAATCCATCATCAGTTTTTACACTTACCCCCTTTTTATCTACATGCATGTAAATTAAACTATGTATCACATCTTTAACTGCATCTGAAAAAACAGTTTCTTTAACTGTTCCGTGCGTCATTGATTGATGATTTACACAACCAGTCAAGTTTGTATCAATCAAACTGTTTCTTGATTTAAATACATGCATGTTAGTCTATAAACAGTTCATAGTGTAAAACCTAGTCTCAGTGCCATTCAACTGAACTTTATCTCATTCCTTTAACTTGTGCCATTCGGCGATCTGCTTCCGCGGGCAGTTGATGACCTCGCTCCAGTGATGCAGCTGTTGACTGCTGGTCCTCGCTCCGACTTCCAGGCGTCCAATCACCTCGTTCTTGGTAACTCGGTCCCAGTCTAGCACAAGGAACTCCAGGCTGATATTCTGAAGACCCTCATTGTACGGAACGTCGAACAGGAACGACTCGTTAAACACGGGATTCAGTGTCCGCTTTTTCACATGCGTCTTCTTTTTAGCGATTCTCTGGCCGTTGTAGAGCAGGTATATCTTCACGTAGGGATCTGTAATATATGAAATCAATAGTTTTACACGAAAATAATTACAGTTACTTATTTATAATACATTAAAAAAGGTTTCATCATTTGTTACAAAAATGATAAAAGGGAAAGAAAAAGGGGAAAAGAACGCAGCTACAGGCTGAGACATGCAATATAAGTTCAAAACCACGACAAACAAGATCATTTAGGTGCTGGCCCTGGTGTAACAGGTCAGGACTGTGGAATATAAAGTCATATACCGATGCATTAACCGTCCTTTTCCACTAAATGCATCATTTCTTTGGAGCACAATTAAATGAACAATAGAATACCGCAGAACGTTAACATGCATTATCATTTCTTATTATCAATTTTCCTCAATAGTAATCATTTGACCCTGTGCTTAAATGATAATGATGTATACTGCCGAATCCTCTATAACACCGAACCTCCTTGTTGGATCTGCTGTCAATTTTGTATAAGATATAATGAGATAAAATTATGGTGTATGGTGATGAATACGCCGCTGGATAGGTTTATAGGCAGGTTTGTTTGCCTTCGGTTAATAACAAAAAAGCACTTTTACATTTAAGAATTGGCTGTATTGATTTAAGAGAAACTGAATCGAGGTAAGAATGACACACAACGTTTCCCGTTTTACTTAAAGAAATATTTATATTTGTTACTTGTGAAAAGATTTTTATTTTATATCATATTAACTATAAATGGACAAGGTTTTTTAAAAGTCAAATAAAGGTGCAAATACGTCCAAGCGATGTTAAGAATATAACTTCTTAAAAATAAACACAAAATGGCGAATGATTCTAACCATACTTCGATCGTTTGACGTAGAGACAATTAGACGGGCTAAATGCCATATAGTCGCGCCGAGCGACAGTAAACATAAGCCGGGAGGGACCCATATATTTCTATCTCCCTTTGTGGCAGAACGTAATTAGATTTCCATAAGCCCTGGGGATGTCTTATAGGCATTTAAACATGTCATACGGCGTTGGTTGTATGGATGTAAACACATACAAACACACAGCTTGAATCTGTTATCTTAACTTGCATGGGTAGACATCTGTCACAGAGTACTCAGAGATCATTACCCCATCACCTCTTTGTATGTCGCGACATCTTTGTGTTTTGTAACGGAGGATCCGAGCTTAATGCTCCATTACTTCTACGTTTGTTACGGTGGCTTCCGAGCTTATTGTTTAGACATGTGTATGAGTATGTCACGGAGGTTTCCGAACTTATTGCTCAAAAACATCTGAGTTTGAAAAAGATACCGTTTTTCAATGAAAACAGTACTTTTACTTTTGCAAACCACTTTTGTTCATTATAAATTGTTCATGTTACCGGATATGTTAATCTCTAAGATACAATTTTGATTGGTGGATTGGATGTGTATATTTCCAATTGGTGAATCTCATTTATATATCCTGATCAGATAATGCCAGGGATACGTCTTGTTTAGTTACTCGAAATAATTGAAGTTCTAATTGTTATATCTCAGGGGTTGATCCTGGTTTGTTACTTCCAGATTGAGATTATGATTAGTTAATCCCAGAATTAGGACTGATAACTTAACAGTGTATAATCTAGTTGATAAATAGTATGAGAAGACCATGATTGGTTATCCCAGATGTATATTCGGATTCGTTAATCTCAGGAGTAGACCGTGATTGGTTATCCCAGATGTATATTCTGATTCGTTAATCTCAGGAGTAGACCCTGATTGGTTACTCCCATATTTTTATTCATATAGGACAATGTTTAATCACAAGTTGAGTAAATAGCTTACAACAATGTTTGACATGCAGGAACTTAAATAGACTGGTGCTTGATGTTTTGGTAAATATAAACGTGTAAATATAAGGCTGCGTGTTAAATCGGCACATATTGTCAGAACAAAAATCAATGCGTCATAGTATTAAAGACCATAATGGTTGAAGGCATTCTGTATAAAATCAACAATGACATGTTTAATAGAATTATATCCAGCTTCCTGAAGTACCAAGAGGCCAGAATCCGGTAATGTGTCCGTTACGTAATGATGTTGTGGGCACTCGTTCAATAGGGTGTTTGTTTTGGCTACTGGCGAAGATCGATACCTGAGTATTCCTACACATCACGTGATATAACTGGAAATCACACATTAGGAACTCCTATCACGAGCATCGATGACTCTATGATAACTTATTTGGAGATCAATATCATAAATTATTTTTATGAGTATTGATGCTGTGATGCTTATTAGGACCTGATATCAGTAAGTGTTTTAGTTAAAAATAATTACTGTATGATCAATTAGCATGACTCGTATTGTGAATTAATCGCGAGCACGAATTACTCTGATAACTTCGTATGGCATATCATGAAGTGATTGAGCATGGGGCACTATAAGATCTATTATTAAGACATACGACAGTGAAGTGCTGTAAAAATTCATATTGGACCAGAATTTACAGGACAACAAAGGTGGTGGAAATATTTGACTCAATGATTCGATTCTTTCCCCCTAGTTAATATAGGAAAAATAGTATTAAGTCAATAGTGAAAAGCTGTTGTTATTAACCGTTGTTAGAATAAAATATAAACGTACATTAAAAAATGAATAGAAAAATGTATAAACCTTGTTATGCTGGAAACCCCTGTACTCAGAGTATTTGTCTGTTGATATCATCTGTCTTTTCCTCTCTTTTATAACTTTTTAATGAGTTTGAATAACTAATTTACTTATTAAGACCCCGTATTATAAATTATTTTAGTAATATCGAAGTTTCTACATGGAATGTGTTGGTCGTATCCACTTAATTTTGCGCATCAAATAATATACCAGTGTCCGATTGTATATAAATTAATCAAACTTGTTAAATATGTATGTGATAGAACAAAATGGTTAAGAATTTAAATAAAAAATATGTAAACAAACCTGTTGATTCAGAATTAAATGATTGTCTCAGTTTTCTGTATGTTTTGCTAACGTGTTTCATTACTACTCCATAAAGCAAGCAAGTAAGATATTTTGGATCCGATAATACTTTAGATAGAGGTGGAAATGGCAAAGCATTCTGAGCTCTCAACCCTTAAATTTGATGAAATGTCAAGCAGTATCAAGAAAATGAGAAATTTAAGGAGAACTTCAGAATTTGCAACCAGTGCGACCTGCCAAAAATAACTATATGAGTTTGAACGAAAACCTACAAGTATTAAAATCGTTAAGTCGACTGTGACTGTGAGTTTCAGGCGCGGATACAGAAAGGTTGAATTGCCAATTCAAAGGATGAATCACCCTAAATTCGGGGCATTATTTATGACAGCAAATTGACGTCGCCACTGTGACAGAGGTTCTGAGGAATTTATACAACGCTTTTCAGATGGTTGTAAATATTGAATGTACTACCCACAGCCAAAGGTTTATGATTCCTGTATTTCAATTATCATGGGAATGTTATACCAGAGTGTTTTTGTAATATCGATTTTATCAGGTGACTAACGGCAATGCAACAACATGCATGCGTTCAAACGAGACTTACTCGAGTGAAATCTTGTATTAAGAGACTTTTTGTGTTCAGCGATCGCTGGTGATTAATATTACTATGCTTATAGATTTATAGATTCTAAAATGTTGGATAATAATAAAAACAATATTTTACAAACAAGTTAAAAGACTAAATGAGGTTTCATGAGTCTTGACCTATTATAAACCCCGACTTTGTTTTAGCTCAGGCCTTGGATAACGATTTATATGAAGTCAAAAATGTAAAAATGTAAAAGAATGTTAAAAATTTAAGAAAAAAAGAGATAGTGAAATATGGACCTACAGTTCTCACCTGACAGGCCCGTGATGTCCATCTTAGGGAGATTTCTGGCCTTCAGCACTACCACAGTGAGACGGTTGGCTGCGGGTTGGTAACACAAGGACACCAGTAGCTCTCCACGACCTTGCATCTGAAACTGAGAAATGATAGGAGATACGTAAACAGGTTGAAAATTAATAACAAATAAATACATGGGCGTCAACAAACAAGGATAAAATATATCACGGCGTCAACAAACAAGTCAAGAAATACCGCAGCTTCGACAAGCAAGGAAAGAAATATCGCAGCTTCAACAAACAAGGACAATAAATGCCACAGCCCCAACAAAATAAACCAGAACAACATATACCACAGCCTCAAGATATACCATAGCGTCAATAAATAACGATAAAACGTACCACATTGTCAACAGACATGGACAATACATATCACAGCGTGAACACAAGGACAATATATATTACTGCGTGAACACAAGGACAATATATATTACTGCGTGAACACAAGGACAATATAAATCACAGCGTGAAAACAAGGATAATATATATTACTGCATGAACACAAGGACAATCTATATCAAAGCATGAAAACAAAGACAAAACACTTTACTATAAGAACGGGACGTAAACACTGCAATAAAAACCACGATATCAATATTTAATTTTTCGCAACATATATTGCATCTGGGAATTTAAAGACCACAGTACTAGAACAAAACGAACGAGTTTGTAAATCGTCTAATAAAACTACTCGTAACGTACACACGATTTATCTGTTAATAAGACTATACCTAAAACATACTGAACGTATTCATTGCCTTTGTTTGACTCGGAAGTGTGCTGGGCGTTCTCGCAACCAGAAGTCGTCTTCCCGCATGGTAGTCATCGAAACACATTTGGACACACGTCAATGATTTAGCTTGAATTCTTACAACCATGACATACAATAACTGATCAATGTGGCCAGAATGGTTGAAATATTGTAAAACAAAACATGACTGTTGTTGTTGTTTTTTTTTTTTTAAAAAAGTCTTCCATTGATTAAACTAACCGCGATACGTTTGTTGAATAATACTTCCATATCTATTTGTAATGTTTATTATAGCTATAAGATTAGGTGATAGATAACGGTTCCCTCTCGTCAAGTACAACTGTTATTAACATGGCGTCTGGCGGTCATACACAGAAGTTAGACAAATAAAAGCAATCTAAAAAACCCAAACAGAAACATTGATTTCTGTTCTTCCTAGTATCGCTGTTTCAGCATTGGTCATGATTATTTTCCGTCGGAATTCCCAAGATGTTGTTAGAGATAAGAGATGTGTACAGGAAATGGCGTCAGCGGGAGGCCATATTGGATGACTTTCCTCAGTGGGTGGTCTAATGAATGTTCTGTTGTTGTGTTTTGTCAGTGTCCATACTTGTACACGGTACATGATGGTAGCACAACGGTCATATTAATATAAGAATGATTTTTTCGTGAATGACTTTACTACCATTATAAATTGTATAGTAAGTCGTGTGATTTAAACATAAACTAAAAATTAGCTGATAAATAATACTAAGATAATTTCAAGCTGATATTATTTTAAAACAAAGAATACTAATATTGTATAGCTTAAACAAAGATTATTTTACAGATTAGGCTAACTTCCCATTTTAACCATTGACTAAGATTATAATATCACCTCTTTCCCGACAATATGGTAAAGTTCGACAGTGAAATTTCGAATGAAACAATATATAACATAAAAACAATTCTAGATAACGTGCACATACACAACGAACACATTTGAGAAGAGCAGGTAAATCTCAGGCATACCTATAAGTAAAGCTGGATGAAAAAAACATTCACACAAAGATTTTTTTTTTGTTTCCATGAGACGATGTCAATTGCCAACTATATTTTGACGGAAGATACTCTTCCTCTGACCAAATTCACATTTAAATAACGACACCTTTCACATTGAAACGACGACACACATCAGAAGTCAGCCGATATGGTATTTATCTACGTGTAACAGTGTGTTAAGGAAGCCTTAGGAACGACAATCAGGTGTTTCCATGGTGCTCACACTGAACACCCCCAATATACTGCTACCGGATATCATTTGTATGACTGCGCACCCTTCTAATCAATGGCGGACGCCGGTGTGTGACGCCTCCACCTCATCTTTCAGCGATAATTTGAGAAGGATTTTACAATGACACGCGTTTTTTTTTATCAGAGACTATAACAGGAAACAATAAAAAAATAAATCGATGGTCGATGGGAACTTGCCACAGTGGCTGTGTGACGTAGTGAGGGGACCGTGTTTCCAGTCCGGGTATTGAATATCCCTTATGTCCATTACTCGCTATCGTCCTGGTGTTTGTCGGCCACTAACTAATTGTTATACAAATCGTATTGTCACCTTCTCACGGCCGTTTTAACACTTCATAACAAATTAGATTCAGAGTCTGAATTCTATAATGCTTAGTATGGATATCATGATGGTACCTTGGCGGTAATACCAGGGCGTAGTATTCTATATTATCCACCACAGATAATGATGGTCTATGATAATCAGTATGGATTGATTTTGATTTAAACATATTTTATTGCCTTTGTACATAGCAATGGAATTGGGCACAAGTTTTACAACTTATATCAAGCCCTTTCCCTGTACAATAATTTTTTAACAACATTTCATGATGGCAGAACTACGTAAATAAGCTATGTATTATAAATTAATTAATCAGTGACATACATACACCCACACATTCACACACCGAACCACGCGCATGCTCACAAATATATCACACACCGAACCACACGCAGGTGCACAAATATAAACATGCTAATGTAGATAAAAGAAGAGAGAGAGATAGGGGATGGTGAGAGAGAGAGAGAGAGAGAGAGAGAGAGAGAGAGAGAGAGAGAGAGAGGGATTGGACAATGATATGACAATATTATATGACATGGGACCATAATACCAGGCAGCAGTATTGTTTAATACTACTTTGTAAAAATAAACAGGATAATGATATTCAATATAAACATGATGGATAGGTGGATAATACCACAGGGTAGTATACTATAAAACTCATTGTTGATTACAGGGGCGTAGTATCCTTTAATACTAAGTATGAATGAGTCTGTATGATTCTAGATACTAGGACGATAACACTAGAGCAATAATATTAAGGCGTAGTATTCCATTATACTATGTATGGAAAGGATAATAATGTTTTATGTTATTCAGTAAGGATAGCTGATAGTAGGGCGATGATACCAGAGCATTATTAATGGGTCCATCGCTCTTTAATACTCAGTACAGATAGGACGATTATACGAAGGCGTAGTATGCAGATAAGAGTATCATTATAGAAAAAACTGAAATAGATGAACAAGAATGGTACAAATGTAACAACACAAGCCAGAACAACTGATATGTATATATCGTGTGGGCTAAAGGGACAATTTTATAATGAGGGCAATGGAATTAGAGATAAGTTGTTTTAGCTTTGTTTTCAACCCACAGCCTTTACGAACGATACAGCGCTGTACATATGACGTATAGGGTAGCGGAGCGAGCCAGCACTACCTTTATTTACAAAATGTCAACCATTGATAGAACCTATTATAACGTGACACTTAAATCGAACATGGTGTGAACAGGGTATGGCAAGCAATATCAATATTAGATTTCATTACTGTTTCGATTGTGCTAGATCCATCATTCTGACACACTGTTTGTGTTCGGCAAGGTTGGGCAGTTCACCTGTATTCTAGTAACTGATCACGTGACATTGATTACAGGTATGCCAGGTAGCATTAATACACGTCGGGTACATAGTACTAGTGAAATAAAATGACAGGTGGTCGAAAATCGTTTGTTCAATTATCCTACAGGCAGTCATGCAACAATATTTATTGTAGTATATTAAATATGCAGTTTCTCCTCCAGCTTCGTATAAAGTGAGAACATCATAAGAATCAAACATTAAGATGACGTTAGGCTGTTTCCAAACTGTCGTTTAAATGACGACACAGAAGATTTCATGCCACAAATGTTAAGAATATTTATTTATAATAAACCATAGCTATGATTTTACAATATACACTTTTGGCATGAATCCTTTTCGGACATCACGCAGCATTGGCGTAACGCTTTGCGTTCATACCTGCATGACTGTTACAAACCTATGTTCAATCATTGTATATAATGCAATATTACAGTGCATATCAGAGTATTAAAGAATACATTATAAAACAAATAAGTTGGTATTATTGTTTGTTTCAGAATATATTACAATTTTACAGTAAGTGTTGTAGACAATTAATATTCACTCAGTATTTTGACGTATTTGTTTAAAGATAATTTGTAGCTTTCTGCAAACGTTTCTGCAAATGTTTCGAATGTTTACCAAGCTCAGTGTAAGTTGTAATCACAAGGAATAATTACTTTAATTTCCCAATAGCTATCATTTAATGGCATTATCAGAATGGAATGAGGCAGGTGTATTGGTTTTCGATTCCTTTCCTGGGAATATAGCCAGATGGCTTATTAACCATTTGTAACAAAGCAAAATATTATCATTCACTTCGTAATGACCTGCTTGATCAGTTGTAAACATTATAAAACAATATTGTATCATTGTTAAGAAGAGTATTGACCAGGTTTTGAGAGCCAGACAATCTTGCTGTGTATGTTTGAGGACTGTCGACAGACCTTGGATACACTGATGATGGGGACGTTCTAATGGATCTCTCCCAGTCTAGGAGTGTTTCCCACATGACCCGTTCCTCAGGAAGCTCTCTCAATATGATGTGTCAGACGAGGCTGTTAGTTTGACGAGCAGCTACCTGGGGAACAGGAAGCAGCAGGTGTGGCAGGGAGACAACACTACCGATTGGACATCTTTAATTCAAACGTTCCCCAAGGATCAATTCTGGGTCTGTGATTTTGGACATATCGATTTACTGTGTAAAACATGTAAAAGTATGCTTATGACAATAGTCTTTGTTATAACAAAAATACTTTACACTGTTGAAATTAATATATGTTAAAGTGTTGAGAAACACGTGTCATAATTGTGTAAATGACACCTGTAAACAATTAGCAGTTTTGAGAGGATCAGCTTATATCTAAAGCTTCCAAACCTTTAATTTAAAATCGATTGTAATTACAAAACTTGATTATAGTCACCTAATACATCATATGGCAAGTCAGCAACAAGAAATTTAGAGAGGCAGAAGAACGGGGGCTTGTGCTTTGTGCTAAATTATTTTAAGTCTGGCTTTAAAGAACTACTATTTAGGCTTTTTACAAGTACATATATAGTAGTTGATGGTTTAGACTAGTTAAGAAACAAAAATCTTTTTCGTTTCAGGGCAGAGGAAAAACACATCTTGTTGTGAGGTAATAGCTATCAAGTCTGAATACTAGTCATTCAGGTGGGAAGGGACAAATGTACAAAGCAATCACTTTCATGCACAATTTATGTTTCTTGGAACTAGGACGTAAGTGAAGTCAACTGTGGTTATCACAGATTAATCAGATTTACACCTATATTTACAGTATTCATCCCCATGTCTGGTTCTATACCTTCCGGTATAGTCATGTGAAAGTAAAATTGAACCGGTTGAACAGACTGTTTTCTCGCAGACATATGTGTCAACAAACACATATAGGTCTGCTGCAAGGAGGAGTTTTGTTGCCATTATCACACACTAATCATATGCTATATCATTCTTATTTGACTTATGATAAATTCATTTCCACTGTCTGCAGCTTTAAATTTACAATTATCCGTTGAAAGAATATTTATATAGCGACTGTATCTCGGATTATCCAAGTAAATTAACTTAACTGAATCCAAGGATAAACTTCAGTTGGAAAACAACGATTATTTTAATCAATTCACCATAGACTTGAACCATTACCCAATATTAACCCCTGTATGCCATTGTTATGATTCAACCCTACCGAGTTCATGCACGTCAGTGCTTCACTAGCGGTATGCGACTGAACACCATCAAGATAATAGTCTAAACACACTTGGGTAAGATGAGTAATTACCTTCTTATTTTATCATGTTCGTGTTGTTTTTAGTTTGTCACATTAACGATTATGAAATGTCTAACAAAATCAATATCGATGTTAGGTCGTATTGTAAGAAACCTTAAAAGTTAATTGCGTCAGACTTTATACAAAAGTTTTCGTTTGGCATGCAATTACATGATATGCACTCTCCAAACCACAAAGTGTTTTTGCAAGTCAAGCTGTGTTTATGTACATAATGTGTCGGGAAAGTTCCATCTTTAACGCTAATTTCATGTCGGATGGAGCAAACTCGTAACGTACATAACAATATAACATTCCATGATGGGAAATTCTCTAAAAGCTTTCCTGTGATCGCAGGTTTTCATTACGTGACTTTTCTGTGTAATTAACCAGTGACACAGAAACTTGTGACAGGCTGGCGTGCACACATCGTGTTTTGATGTAGATGCTTAGCAGTTTGGCATCTGTATCAGAGCTAATAAAACCACGCTCCGCCTCTTCCTTGTCTAGGGTTAACGACGCCAGGCCTCTCATTGAAATATACATGGAGTTTACGTCAACATTTTAATAGTCCTAACCTTCTGTCTTTGATGTCTGTTTATCGTTTTGTCTTTATGTTCTGTCTATCCTTTTGTATTTCAGTGAGTGTCGAACCTTCTTCCTTTTGGTGTTTGTCCTATTATTTCCTTAGTTCCTGTCTTGCGGTAGTTTTGTCAATTTTTCTCTACATTATGTATATCATTCTGCCTATAGTTCGTAATATTTTGGTTAACCATTTGCCAATGCGAATGAACTGATACATGGTAAGTACATGTGTACTTATAATAGAACAATGCTTTTGTTTTACTTGTAAAGGTACAATGTTCTCCTACAGTTGTATGTTCTTGTAAAAAAAAACAATCTTGTTAAGGAACATCGTTCAAAAGAACATTTTTCAAAAATGTTTTACTTGTAATAGAATTTGATTTTGTTTTTACCCGTAAAGAAACAATTTGTATTTATGTACTTGTAATAGAACAAAGTTTGTTTTACTTGTAAAGGTACACTGTTTACGTATGTACTTGTAATGGAACAATGTGTTAGGTTTTCTTGGAACAGAACAATATTTTTGTTTTCTTGTAAAGGTACAATGTTCACGTATGTTCTCGTAACATAACAATGTGTTAGATTTCTTTTAGAAAAGAAAAAAATTTTGGTTTTTTTGAAAGGAACAATGTTCACGTATGAACTTGTAATATAACAATGTTTTTGTTGTACTTGTAAAAGAACAATGTTTTTGTTGTACTTGTAAAGGAACAACATATGTTTTTGTTGTACTTGTAAAAGAACAATGTTTTTGTTTTACCTGTAAAGGAACAACATATGTTTTTGTTATTGAACAGTGTGTAAGACAGATTTAACGCAGGATATTAAATGGTTTCCCTATAATTACTAAGTTAATTTTACGAGTAAGGCAGAAACACTGATTGTTCACGCCTGTATTATGTCCAAAGAACCCAACTGGCAAACCATGTTACACTATGAAGAGCTGAAATATACGGTAAAGACAAATACTGTGATCCATTAAATTGTTCAATGATGCATGTGTCATACACTCGAGAACAATAGGTCACACAGGTGTGGTCTGTTGTTTCTACTCTACCGTGAACACAATGCAAGCTTTGATACCCCACGCGTGAAAAAACCCATACAGAAGTCAGAGGCGTGTGTTTTTTTTTTATTGTTTTATTTTTTCAAGTTTTTTGTTACATTTACATCAGACAGACATTTCACACAAACTCTCACT